>JAXRKP010000030.1:607500-617500 GCA_037039925.1 Doris montereyensis | reverse complement strand
GATCTGGACAGTCAAGACAGTCAAGACAGCCAAGACACTCAAGACAGCCAAGAAGTCAAGGTAGGACAGTCTGGACAGTTAAGGACAGTCAAGACAGTCAAGACAGTCAAGACAGTCAAGACAGTCAAGACAGCCAAGACTGTCAATGCAGTCAAGAACCAAGACAGTCAAGACAGCCATGACAGCCAAGACAGTCAAGGACAGTCAAGACAGTCAAGGCAGTCAAGACAGTCAAGACAGTCAAGACAGTCAAGATAGCCAAGACACTCAAGACAGCTGGACAAGGCTGTCAAGACTGTCAAAGTTAGGACAAGACAGTCAAGACAGCCAAGACAATCAATGCAGCCAAGACAGTCAAGACAGTCTCAAGGACAGTCTGGATCAAGACAGTCAAGTCTGGATTGTCAATCTGGAGAGTCACCCAAAACAGTCAAGACAGCCGAGACAGTGTCAAAGGACCAAAACAGTCAAGACAGTTAGGGACAAGACTGTCGAAGCACAGCCAAGACAGTCAAGACAGTCAAGACAGTCAAGCTAGGCAAGACAATCAGAACAGTCACAGCCAAGACAGTCAAGACAGTCAAGACAGTCAACAGCTAGTCAATCAGAACAGTCAAGGCAGCCAAGACAGTCAAGACAGTCATGACAGTCAAAACAGTCAAAACAGTCAAGACAGTCAAGACAGTCAGGACTGTCAAGACAGTCAAGACAGCAAAAACAGTGTCAATGCAGCCAAGACAGTCAAGACATTCAAGACAGTCCAAGTCTGTCAAGCCTGTCAAGGCTACAGTTTGTGTTTCAAGTCAGGCAAGGCAGTCAAGACAGTCAAGACAGTCAAGACAGTCAAGACAGTCAAGACAGTCAAGACAACCAAGACAGTCAATGCAGACAGCTAAGACAGTCAAGACAGTCAATGCAGCCAGTTAGGCAATCAAGTTAGCCAAGACAGTCAAAGACAGTCAAGACAGTCCAAGACTGTCAATGCAGCCAAGACAGTCAAGACAATCAAGACAATCAAGACAGTCAAGATTGTCAAAGCACCCAAAACAGTCAAGACAGCCACAGTCTGACAGTCAAAGCACCCAAAACAGTAAAGACAGCCAAGACTGTCGAAGTTGTTCCCAAGATAGTCAAGACAGTCAAGACAGTCAAAGGCAAGACAGTCAGAAGAGTCAAGGATCAGCAAGTCAAGACAGTCAAGACAGTCAAGACAATCAGAACAGTCAAGGCAGCCAAGACAGTCAGACAGTCATAGTCAAAACAGTCAAAACAGTCAAGACAGTCACAGACAGTCAAGCTGTCAGGTCAAGACAGTTAGTCAGAAGACAGTCAAGGACAGTCAAGACAGTCAGGCAGAGTCAGACAGTCAAGACAGTCAAGACAGTCAAAACAGTCAAGACAGTCAAGACAACCAGACACAGCTAAGACAGTCAGACAGTCACTAGCCAAGGCAATCAAGACAAGTCAAGACAAGACAGTCAAGACAACCAAGACTGTCAATGCAGCCAAGACAGACAGTCAAGAAGACAGTCAAGACTGCAAACACCCAAAACAGTCAAGACAGCCAAGACTCAAGACAGTCAAGACAGTCAAGACTGACAAGATAGTCAAGACAGTCAAGACAGTCAAGCTCAGTCAGACAACAGTCAAGACAGTCATCATGACAGTCAAAACAGTCAAGACAGCAGGACAGCTAAGACAGCCAAGACAGTCAAGACAGCCAAGACAGTCAAGGCAGTCAAGACAGTCAATCAAAACAGTCAGACAGTCAAGACAGTCACAGACAACATAGTTAACACAGTCAGCCAAGACAGTCATCAAGACAGCCAAAGAGAATCTGGACAATCTGACAGTCTGGACAGTTAGGACAATCTGGACAGTGTGATAGTCTGGACAGTTAGGACAACTGGACAGTCTGGACAGTCTGAAAGACAGTTAGGACAATCTGGACAGTCTGGACAGTTAAGACAATCTGGACAGTCTGGACAGTCTGGACAGTCGGGCAATCTGGAGAGTCTGGACAGCTAGGAACATCTGTAGAGTCTGGACAGTCAGGACAGTCTGACAGTCTCGACAGTCAGGACAGTTAGGGACAGGCAGGACAGTCTCGACAGTCAGGACAATCAGGACAGTTGGGACAGTTAGGACAGTTAGGACAGTTTGGACAGTTAGGACAGTCAGGGCAGTTAGGACAGTTAGGACAGTTAGGACAGTCTGACAGTCAGGATAGTCTGGACGGTTAGGACAGAGGACAGTCTGACAGTCTGGAGAGTCTGGACAGTCTGGACAGTCAGGACAGTTAGGACAGTTTGGACAGTCAGACAGTCAGGACAGTTAGAACAGTCAGGACAGAGAGACAGTTAGGACAGTTAGGACAGTTAGGACAGTCAGGGCAGTTAGGACAGTTAGACAGTTCGGACAGTTAGGCAGTTTGGACAGTCAGAACAGTCAGGACAGTCAGGAAAGAAACATGACAGTCAGGATAGTCAAGACAGCTTCATTGTGGAAGTTAGTCAATCAAAATCAAGTAAAGTCAAACTGGCAGTGCTTGAGTTACCCTATTAATTTCTCATAACTTTGAGGCTTACATTTTATTGGCCCACTAGTATACTATCATCAGACGACATTGAATGCCATTAGGCTAGCACGCTTGTGTTTCTCTTCGAAATAATAGCTATCACTTGCCAGCGAGTGATTTTACATGTTCAACAGGACAACCATTCTTCTGTCCACTCTATTGTAAGTCGGGGGAGGGGAGAGGAACCGAGGGCGTCCAGGGGCAAGAGACACGGTCTCTGAACCGAAAGGTAGTGGGTTCGTGCCACCCCCCTACTGTTGAAAATCTTTTCTCGAGTTTTTTCAAGACAATCTTGTCCCCTTGGACCGACATCTCGTTAGCCCGATCAGAAACGGAAAATAATAGGAGATCTTTCCACCAGATCACACAACGTGTTTAGAAAAGACATCACAACTTGGTTATTTACAGGGCAGTTTTCCTACCCAAACCTCATCTATCGTGAAATTAACAATTGTTTTCCAAGTTTTCGTTAATCAAATCAAATCAAATCAAATCTTATCGTAAAATTAACAATTGTTTTCCAAGTTCTCATTATCATCAAATCCTCATCTATATCATGAAATTAAGAATTAGATGAAAGATTTCCAAGTTCTCCAACCACTCTACACAACCAAGAAGAGGCATCTTATCGTAAAATTAACAATTGTTTTCCAAATTTTCACGTTGTTCACAAATCTCATCTTATCGAAATTAACAATTGTTTTCCAAGACAGAGAGAGAGAGAGAGAGAGAGAGAGAAAGAGAGAGAGAGAGAGAGAGAGAGAGAGAGAGAGAGAGAGAGAGAGAGTTTTTGATTAGAGACAGACAGAGAGACAAAGATACTCATCTTATCGTAAAATTAACAATTCTTTTCCAAGTTCTCATTATCACCAAATCTCATCTAATCGTAAAAATTAGCAATTGTTTTCCAAGTTTTCATTATCACCAAATCTCATCTGATCGGGTGAAATTAAAAATTGTTTTCCGAGTTCTCAATTGGTGGTGGATCACCAAATCTCATCTTATCGTGAAATTAACAATTGTTTTCCAAGTTTTCGTTATCACCAAATCTCATCTTATCGTAAAATTAACAATTGTTTTCCAAGTTCTCATTATCACCAAATCTCATCTTATCGTAAAATTAACAATTGTTTTCCAAGTTCTCATTATCACCAAATCTCATCTTATCGTAAAATTATCTTATCGATTGTTTTTTTCCAAGTCCTCCTTATCACCAAATCTCATCATATCGTGAAATTAACAATTGTTTTCCATCTGTATCACCAACCATCTGATTTGAAATTAAAATTGACACACCCAAATCTGCAAAATAACCCTCCTGTTTTCGTTGCCATCCAAATATAGAACACCATTGAACACGAATGTAGACCAAAATTACAGACCTTTTCATGTAAACCAAATGACAGACCTTTCATGTAGACCAAATGACAGACCTTTCATGTAGAAGCAAATGACAGACCTTTCATGTAGACCATTGAACATAATGACAGACCTTTCATGTAGACCAAATGACAGACCTTTCATGACAGACCTAGTAGACCAAATGACAGACCTTTCATGTAGACCAAATGACAGACCTTTCATGTAAAAACCAAATGACAGACCTTTCATGTAGACCAAATGACAGACCTTTCATGTAAACCAAATGACAGACCTTTCATGTAGACCTAATGACAGACCTTTCATGTAGACATAATGACAGACCTTTCATGTAGACATAATGACAGACCTTTCATATGTAAAACAAATAACAGACCTTTCATGTAAAACAAATGACATACCTTTCATGTAGACCAAATGACAGACCTTTCATGTAGACCTAATGACAGACCTTTCATGTAGACATAATGACAGACCTTTCATGTAGACCAAATGACAGACCTTTCATGTAGAAAAATGACAGACCTTTCATGTAGACCAAATGACAGACCTTACTAATTGTCTTAATTATCTAAACAAGAACAATATTATATGAGTAGGCGGAGATTTTAATCTACCCGACATCGATTGGAAAACGAAGCGAATAATTGGGCATCGGTATCCACTCACAATAAATAACATGTTTCTAGACAAAATACAAGACCTTGCCTTATCCCAAATAATCGAACTTCCTGCCAGAGGTAACAACATTGTTGATCTGTTCTTTACCAATAGACCGAACATAATAAAAGATTCAACAACAATTCCAGGTTTTGGCGACCATGACATTGTTATTACAGACAGCAATATAAGAGCTAATACAACCAAACCCATTCCACATACCATCAGCGTATGGGAAAAGGCAAATATCAACGCCATGCGTAGTGACACAGAAACACTCACCAACAAAATCTTGGAGGAATTACTAGCAATGTTGGAGAAATTTGGGACGCCATGAACAATTACTTGCAGTCCATATTGAAGAACCATGTCCCCACTAAGACATGCTCAGCAAAATACCATCAGCCCTGGATCACTACTGATTTGAAACGATTGCCAAGAAGAAACAAGAGAGCATGGAGAAGAGCTAAAAGAACAAATGAAACGGCCGACAGGAAAAAGTGCAAGTCACTGAAGAAAGCAACGAGACGGGAAAACAGAACAACTTTTCACAAATATGTCAATAAGTTGATAACCGAGGACTCAAACAAAATTTATGGAAATTCATCAAAAGTAAAAACGTGACACAATGGGAGTTGTGCCATTGATCAAAGGGAAGACTAGCTATACCACCAGTATAGATACGGCGAACGCATTAGATGAACAACTCTGCTCTGTCTTCACCTTCCTTTTATAGGTGCAAATCAAATACCCCAATGCCTGAAATCACAGGAACTGTCCCAGGAGTGCAAAAGCTACTTGAAGAATTCCAGCCTAGAAAAGCTGCAGGTCCTGACGGTGTCCCATGTCGTCTCTTGCAGTTATGTGCGAACGAGATTGCCGCAGCTCTTACCAAACTGCTTCAACTTTGGCTAGATACTGGCAACATTCCATCAATATATGGAAACACGCGATCGTGCAGCCTATCTTTTAAAAAGTAGAGAGAAACAACGCATCAAACTACAGACCAATATCGCTCACTTGTATATTATATACTGCAACACATTGTCAGGTCTGCCATAACTGAACACCTTGTGGCACACAGCATCATTACGGATGCACAAAACGACGATCATGTGAAACTCAGCTGATTTCCATCATAGAAGACCTCACAGCTGAACTTGACATAGGCGCGCAAACTCATGCCATATTGTTGGACTTCTCAAAGGCTTTTGACAAAGTGCCTCACCAGCAGCTCCCATGCAAACTCAAATCAGTTGGAGTCACAGACAACACACTACAACAACCTTTCCAGTTTTTGGCAACTTTAATCACACAAAAATTCGTTTTGAAAAATTTTGAGGAAATATCAATATACGTAACTGTGTGAAATTTTGTTTGCGTTATAAATATTACATACGAAATTTAGGGAAATCTTTTAAAGAGAGTTTTACGCTATCTTAAGGTTTTTTCGCATATAAACCTATAAAATAATAGTATAATACTTTGAACTAACATACAATGGTGAGAGGCTATCAATTACTTCACGTCAACCCTATTTCAACTGCTCCAGATCTCATATACTCATGCCGGTATGGCATTTTTCTTATAACGGGTGTGCAGAATGTTTCCCGTCATAAGCGATCTTAGCTAATATTGACAATAATTCATCACAAGTAGATATTTCGGATAGAATACTTTGCGATAATTAAAATGAGTATCAACTTGTTATACTTTAGACATAATTTCCAGCTTTTATGGTACAACCGATGTGTTGAACGTTAGGCCGCTATCATTTCTAAAAATAATCGTATACAGTGAAAGAATCGATACTGAGCCTTTGTTATGGTATGAAGGTCAAGGAATGAACTGCTCCATCCACTAGAACAAAAAGAGTTTTGTTCCATTTGTAGTAAAACTGCCTTCTCAGGCAATCGAGGAACGTGGATTTCGAGGGTTATTTCCCCTGCAAGAACAGCTACACACTTCAGGAGTGAAAACACTGTCCAGTATACAACCATCACAGTATCCAGTCAGACACAAATCATAAAGCTCTCATACTCCATTCACTGTACAACCATGACAGTATCCAGTCAGACACAAATCATAAAGCTCTCATATTCCATTCACTGTACAACCATGACAGTATCCAGTCAGACACAAATCATAAAGCTCTCTCCATTCACTATACAACCATGACAGTATCCATTCACTGTACAACCATGACAGTATCCAGTCAGACACAAATCATAAAACTCTCATACTCCATTCACTGTACAACCATGACAGTATCCAGTCAGACACAAATCATAAAACTCTCCATTCACTGTACAACCATGACAGTATCCAGTCAGACACAAATGTACAACCATGACAGTATCCAGTCAGACACAAATCATAAAACTCTCACACTCCATTCACTGTACAACCATGACAGTATCCAGTCAGACACAAATCATAAAACTCCATTCACTGTACAACCATGACAGTATCCAGACACAAATCAAAAACTCTCATACTCCATTCACACTATACAAACATCACAGTATCCAGTCAGACACAAATCATAAAACTCTCATACTCCATTCACACTATACAAACATCACAGTATCCAGTCAGACACAAATCATAAAACTCTCATACTCCATTCACACTATACAAACATCACAGTATCCAGTCAAACACAAATCATAAAACTCTAATACTCCATTCATTGTGAGTTTCTCTCAAGCAAAGATTTATTAGGTTGCAATGGATTCCTCAGTGTCAAGGTTTTACACATGAAAGCAACACAAAAATTGGTATTCAAATCAACGCACAATAAAACACGACAGAAAACAAGGGAATATGAAAGTAAGAACGTCAGTGAATTTACAAAATGGTCAATACAACGAACAGCGACAAGTCATATGACAAGGCAGATCGAACAAGGACGTGACGTTTCGAGTAGCATTTCGTCACGACAACAAACCCATTTAAATTGCACACCACGACAAAAAGAGAATAGATAAAGATACAGATACAGATACAGAGACGAGACTAGAGGTGTGACAATCCATACGAGTTGTATCTAGGTAGCCGTATAGACTAGAAGTGTGACAATCCATACTAGTTCCATCTAGGTAGCCGTATAGACTAGAAGTGTGACAATCCATACTAGTTATATCTAGGTAGCCGTATAGAATAGAAGTGTGACAATCCATACTAGTTCCATCTAGGTAGCCGTACAGACTAGAAGTGTGACATTCCATACTAGTTCTATCTAGGTAGCCGTACAGAATAGAAGTGTGACAATCCATACTAGTTCCATCTAGGTAGCCGTACAGACTAGAAGTGTGACAATCCATACTAGTTCCATCTAGGTAGCCGTACAGACTAGAAGTGTGACAATCGATACTAGTTCCATCTAGGTAGCCGTACAGACTAGAAGTGTGACAATCCATACTAGCTCCATCTAGGTAGCCGTACAGACTAGAAGTGTGACAATCCATACTAGTTCTATCTAGGTAGCCGTACAGACTAGAAGTGTGACAATCCATACTAGTTCTATCTAGGTAGCCGTACAGACTAGAAGTGTGACAATCCATACTAGTTCTATCTAGGTAGCCGTACAGACTAGAAGTGTGACAATCCATACTAGTTCTATCTAGGTAGCCGTACAGAATAGAAATGTGACAATCCATACGAGTTGTATCTAGGTAGCCGTATAGACTAGAAGTGTGACAATCCACACTAGTTCTGTCTAGGTAGCCGTACAGACTAGAAGTACCATACAAATGGAGCCACTGGATTGTGGTGTCAGAGAACTTCGTCAAAGGTGACATAACAAAGACGCCACGCTTCCGGTTTAACATATCGCCAGAGAACAAACCAGTATGGTTTACTTACACCTACACACTTAAACTCCCATCCCAAAAGCCCCGAAACGTCACATGCTTGCTTTGAGTTGTTTGACAGAGTTGTCACTTTTTGTCTTTTATCATTCGTCTTCACTCTCAATATTTTACAATGGTTTTAAATATTAAATTTAAATGTCAATTTTTTATCAAGGCTGTTGGCATGATGACCAGACAAGCAATCAAAAATAGAAGATTGTTGACAACAAAAGAAGTGTCCAAAAGGGAAGGCAGTCGAGGGATGACACAACGCCAGGTGTCTTTAAGTTGATATACATGACGTCATTGTATAATATGTACACTAGTTTTAAAAGAACGCACTCTGTCAATCCATTTTCAACTCACGTGTTACACAGCAAAGGTGTGCGATAGACATATTTTGTAACACATAGAGATTGTAATGTCACATCAAAAGCAAGCGAGTGTAACTACAAGCGTGGTATACTCTAACCGTTTGGAGACGGGCTGTCTGGTCAATTTCTCTTGCTGGTACTTCAAAACGTCTCTAAATGACATCCAAAAAGAGTTGCTTTGTCTCCACACAACATGAAGCTCTCCACAATTTAAGCTCATAAAAACTATTACTAAAGTTTGTGCAGTTTATCGTCACTGTATTCTCTGATGACCGTTGAAGTATTGACACAATTTCATTTTTTGTTTTGAATTAAATAGCTACATACGTCGCAAAATGGTTAACTAGCAGGAATGATTCGGAGGTTGTATGGGAGACCAGTTGCAAAAGCTTTGCTGGACCAAGCAATGGAAGTGATTTATAGAAATAGAGCGTTTGTTGATGGTGTTATTCCTCACGATGAATGTATAGGTTTCATTGACTCCAATGACAGATTTCGAATTGATGCATGAACACTTGAGGATTCAGAAGAAAAAACGTTCATAGATTGAATCATATTATTTGAAATATTTACACCTTAGCTAGATAAGAAATCGATATAAGTTTCGTGTCTGGTTGTACTAGTGTGGTCGAACCCAACGACTTT
Organism: Doris montereyensis; assembly: GCA_037039925.1. NCBI lineage: Eukaryota > Metazoa > Mollusca > Gastropoda > Nudibranchia > Dorididae > Doris > Doris montereyensis. Next base: position 608,009 of record JAXRKP010000030.1, on the reverse strand, counting down.
GATTTCCGTTCCGCCAAAGATGACTTCAAGGTCGACTGCTCGCTCCCGGTCGCCGGTGGGGTCAGGCATCTCCACCACGAGAAAACCGCACTTCTCCACCCTGCCTCATCCGTGTACTGGACCTTTTTGCTGGAGGATCTGAAGAACTCAAAGATTATGCCACGTTGGTTGTTGATGATTGGAGTGTAGGTTTCCCGCCAAATCTCATTGTGACCTATGACCTCTCCCGCCTCAGCCCACGTTTGGAAGATGTGCTTGCAGAGATCCATCCCGTCCGAGTTGACTCGGAGATCCTCACGATGAACGTCTGGTTCAAAGGGCAGGTAACTGCCGACTCCATAAGTGAAACGACAAATTCTTTGGCAGATGGCGCTTGGGTCGTGGCCGAAAGCCACCGCTCCTTTCACAACCGATAAACTCGCTTCTTCGGGAACTAGAATGGAGACCTTTTCCGCCAAACTTGTCCCTCAGAGAACCTTGCAGACGTGGCGACTCCGCAAAACCGCCAA
>JAXRKP010000030.1:592500-602500 GCA_037039925.1 Doris montereyensis | reverse complement strand
AATGAGTAAGCCAGGTACCTAGGTAGGTAGGGAGGGAGGGGTAGGCATGAAGGTATGTAGGTAGCGGGGTAGGTAGGTGGGCATATAAGTAGGTAGGTACTAGGTAGGTAGGTATGTAGGTAGGAAGGTAGGTATGTAGGTAGGTACGTAGGTATGTAGGTAGGAAGGTAGGTATGTAGGTAGGTACGTAGGTATGTAGGTAGGTAGGTAGGTACTAGGTAGGTAGATATGTAGGTAGCTACGTAGGTATGTAGGTAGGAAGGTAGGTACTAGGTAGGTAGCTACGTAGGTATGTAGGTAGAAATGTAGGTACGTAGGTATGTAGGTAGGTAGGTAGGTACTAGGTAGGTAGATATGTAGGTAGCTACGTAGGTATGTAGGTAGGTTGGTAGGTACTAGGTAGGTAGATATGCAGGTAACTACGTAGGTATGTAGGTAGATAGGTAGGTATGTAGGTATGTAGGTAGGTAGGTAGGTACTAGGTAGGTAGATATGTAGGTATGTAGGTAGGTAGGTAGGTATGTAGGTATGTAGGTATGTAGGTAGGTAGGTAGGTACTAGGTAGGTAGATATTTAGGTAGCTACGTAGGTATGTAGGGTAGGTAGGTAGCTATGTAGGTATGTAGGTAGGTAGGTAGCTACGTAGGTATGTAGGTAGGTAGGTAGGTACTAGGTAGGTAGATATGTAGGTAGCTACGTAGGTATGTAGGTAGGTAGGTAGGTAGGTACTAGGTAGGTAGATATGTAGGTAGCTACGTAGGTATGTAGGTAGGTAGGTAGGTACTAGGTAGGTAGATATGTAGGTAGCTACGTAGGTATGTAGGTAGGTAGGTAGGTACTAGGTAGGTAGATATGTAGGTAGCTACGTAGGTATGTAGGTAGATAGGTAGGTACGTAGGTATGTAGGTAGGTAGGTAGCTACGTAGGTATGTAGGTAGATAGGTAGCTACGTAGGTATGTAGGTAGGTGGGTAGTTACGTAGGTATGTAGGTAGGTAGGTAGGTACTAGGTAGGTAGATATGTAGGTAGCTACGTATGCATGTAGGTAGATAGGTAGGTACGTAGGTATGTAGGTAGATAGGTAGGTACGTAGGTATGTAGGTAGATAGGTAGCTACGTAGATATGTAGGTAGGTAGGTAGGTACCAGGTAGGTAGATATGTAGGTAGCTACGTAGGTATGTAGGTAGATAGGTAGGTACGTAGGTATGTATGTAGGTAGGTAGGTAGAGGTAGGTAGATATGTAGGTAGGAAGGTAGGTATGTAGGTATGTAGGTAGGAAGGTAGGTACGTAAGTATGTAGGTAGGAAGGTAGGTACGTAGGTAGGTAGGTAGGAAGGTAGGTAGGTAGGTATGTAGATAGGAAGGTAGGTACGTAGGTATGTAGGTAGGTAGGTAGGTAGTAGGTAGGTAGGTAGGTAGGGTAGGTATGTAGGTAGAGTAGGTAGGAAGGTAGGTAGAGTAGGTATGTAGGTAGGAAGGTAGGTATATAGGTATGTAGGTAGGTAGGTAGGTATAGGTATGTAGGTAGGAAGGTAGGTATGTAGGTATGTAGGTAGGTAAGTAGGTAGAGTAGGTATGTAGGTATGAGTAGGTATGTAGGTAGGTATATAGGTAGAGTAGGTATGTAGGTATGTAGGTAGAGTAGGTATGTAGGTAGGTGTAGGTAGAGTGTATGGTAGAGTGTATGTATGTAGAGTAGGTATAGGTAGAGTAGGTATGTAGGTATGTAGGTAGGTGTGTAGGTATGTAGGTATGTAGGTAGGTAGGTAGGTATGTAGGTATGTAGGTAGGAAGGTAGGGTATGTAGGTATGTAGGTATGTAGGTATGTAGGTAGTTATGTAGGTATGTAGGTATGTATGTAGGTATGTAGGTAGGAAGGTATGTAGGTAGGTATGTAGGTATGTAGGTAGAATAGGTATATAGGTAGGTAGGTAGGTATGTAGGTATGTAGGTAGGAAGTAGGTATGTAGGTAGAGTAGGTATATAGGTAGGTAGGTATGTAGGTATGTAGGTAGGGTAGGTAGGTATGTAGGTATGTAGGTAGGGTAGGTAGGTATGTAGGTATGTAGGTAGGTAGGTAGGTAGAGTAGGTATGTAGGTAGAGTAGGTAGGTAGAGTAGGTAGGTAGGTAGGTAGGTAGGTATGTAGGTAGGTAGGTATGTAGAGTAGGTAGGTAGAGTAGGAAGGTAGGTAGGTAGTAGGTATGTAGGTAGGAAGGTATGTAGGAAGGTATGTAGGTAGAGTAGGTAGGAAGGTATGTAGGTAGGTAGGTATGAAGGTAGGTAGGTAGGTATGTAGGTAGGAAGGTATGTAGGTAGAGTAGGTATGTAGGTAGGTAAGGTAGGTATGTAGGTAGTAGGTAGGTAGGAGTAGGTATGTAGAAGAGTAGGTATGTAGGTAGGAAGGTAGGTATAGGTAGGTAGGTAGGAAGGTAGTTAGGTAGAGTAGGTATGTAGGTAGAGTAGGTATGTAGGTATGTAGGTATGTAGGTAGGAAGTAGGTATGTAGGTAGAAGGTAGGTATGTAGGTAGGAAGGTAGGTATGTAGGTAGGAAGGTAGGTATGTAGGTATGAAGGTAGGTATGTAGGTAGGTAGGTAGGTAGGTAGGTAGAGTAGGTAGGTAGGTAGGAAGGTAGGTATGTAGGTAGGAAGGTAGGTATGTAGGTAGGAAGGTATGTAGGTATGTAGGTAGGAAGGTAGGTATGTAGGTAGGAAGGTAGGTAGGTAGGTATGTAGGTATGTATGGTAGGAAGGTAGGTATGTAGGTAGGAAGGTAGGTATGTAGGTAGAGTAGGTATGTAGGTAGGAAGGTAGGTATGTAGGTAGGAAGGTAGGAAGGTAGGTATGTAGGTAGGAAGGTAGGAAGGTAGGTATGTAGGTAGGAAGGTAGGTATGTAGGTGGAAGGTAGGAAGATAGGTATGTAGGTATGTAGGTAGGAAGGTAGGTATGTAGGTCATACCTAGGTCCATGTATGTATGTAGGAAGTAGGTATGTACCAGGAAGGTAGGTAGATAGGTGGAAAAGCAAGAAGATTCTGACAGAAATATACATATTATTATTTATTACAAGACACATACCTGACATCCATGTAGTAAGTGTAAACAACAACAACCACAAGTAGTACATGTCATAACAAAACACGTTCTGACAGTGTGGCGTACATGTCATAATGTCATAACAAGACACGTTCTGACAGTGTGGCGTACATGTCATAATGTCATAACAAAACACGTTCTGACAGTGTGGCGTACATGTCATAACAAAACACGTTCTGACAGTGTGGCGTACATGTCATAATGTCATAACAAAACACGTTCTGACAGTGTGGCGTACATGTCATAATGTCATAACAAAACACGTTCTGACAGTGTGGCGTACATGTCATAATGTCATAACAAAACACGTTCTGACAGTGTGGCGTACATAATGTCATAACAAAACACGTTCTTACAGTGTGGCGTACATGTCATAACAAGACACGTTCTGACAGTGTGGCGTACATGTCATAACAAGACACGTTCTGACAGTGTGGCGTGTATGTCATAACAAAACACGTTCTGACAGTGTGGCGTACATGCCATAACAAAACACGTTCTGACAGTGTGGCGTACATGCCATAACAAAACACGTTCTGACAGTGTGGCGTACATGTCATAACAAAACACGTTCTGACAGTGTGGCGTACATGTCATAACAAAACACGTTCTGACAGTGTGGCGTACATGCCATAACAAAACACGTTCTGACAGTGTGGCGTACATGCCATAACAAAACACGTTCTGACAGTGTGGCGTACATGCCATAACAAAACACGTTCTGACAGTGTGGCGTACATGCCATAACAAAACACGTTCTGACAGTGTGGCGTACATGCCATAACAAAACACGTTCTGACAGTGTGGCGTACATGTCATAACAAAACACGTTCTGACAGTGTGGCGTACATGTCATAACAAAACACGTTCTGACAGTGTGGCGTGTATGTCATAACAAAACACGTTCTGACAGTGTGGCGTGTATGTCATAACAAAACACGTTCTGACAGTGTGGCGTGTATGTCATAACAAAACACGTTCTGACAGTGTGGCGTACATACCATAACAAGACACGTTCTGACAGTGTGGCAAATAACAAAACACGTTCTGACAGTGTGGCGTCGGTGGCCGAGCGGTTAGGCTGCCGGACTGGGGATCATGAAGTCCCGAGTTCGAATCCTAGCAAAGCTAGGTTCGACGTTGTGTTCCTGGGGGAAAACACTTAACACTTATTTTCCCACAATACCCAGGTGCAAATGGGTACAAGCACTAGATTGGGAGTAAAAACCTGCGTCAGACTATAGCGTCCTGGCTAGGAGGTGATTATGTCACTTGTTCCGCTTCACGCTATAGAAACAGATATAAGCTCCGGCTCTATGGGCCGTGAGGGCCTTGAAGGAACTTTACTTTTTTTAATACTGAAATTGTACGGAATAGTTGAATAAACATGTGTAAGACTGTAACCTTAACATAAAATTTAGAATGGAAAGCTGTCGATATCCTCCTGAAATTAGTATATACCTATATTGTCTATGGTTGTATGTGTGCTAAGCAGTATGGCTTTTTGATTTACCAATTAGAAATGGAATATTGGATAAATATGGCCTTATGACAACATCTTATCAATTGAAATATAAACTGATTTCTGACATTTACTAAAGCCAAAGTGATCATGGAAAATCTCTCTCTCTCTCTCTCTCTCTCTCTCTCTCTCTCTCTCTCTCTCTCTCTCTCTCTCTCTCTCTCTCTCTCTCTCTCTCTCTCTCTCTCTCTCTCTCTCTCTCTCTCTCTCTCTCTCTCTCTCTCTCTCTCTCTCTCTCTCTCTCTCTCTCTCTCTCTCTCTCTCTCTCTCTCTCTCTCTCTCTCTCTCTCTCTCTCTCTCTCTCTCTCTCTCTCTCTTTCTCTCTCTCTCTCTCTCTCTCTCTCTCTCTCTCTCTCTCTCTCTCTCTCTCTCTCTCTCTCTCTCTCCCTCCCTCCCTCCTCCCTCCCTCCCTCCCTCCTCCCTCCCCCTCCCTCCCTCCCTCCTCCTCCCTCCCTCTCTCTCTCTCTCTCTCTCACTCTCTCTCTCTCTCTTCTCTCTCTCTCTCTCTCTCTCTCTCTCTCTCTCTCTCTCTCTCTCTCTCTCTCTCTCTCTCTCTCTCTCTCTCTCTCTCTCTCTCTCTCTCTCTTCTCTCTATCTATCTATCCCAAATGTTTTGGGTTTTTTTTTAAAACGATATATATATCCTCTCTGTCTCCCTCCCGCCAGCCCTTTTTCCTCCCTCCCTCCCTCCTTCTCTCTCTCTCTCTTTTCTTTTCGTTCTCTCTATTTCTCTTTCTTTCTCTCTGATGTCTCTCTCTTCTCTGACAGCAGTTTTCTCTCAATCGCAAGGAATGGAAGATCTCTCTCTCTTCATTATCTGCCCCCCTTGTGTGTCCATCCTCTAACATCTGGCTTTCTCACACACTCTCTTATTTCTACTTGTTTGTTTTATCTCTCTTTGGGCAGCGTTTTTCATGAAATATTCTCTCTTTCTCTCTTGAAAGACTTAAGAAAACGCCTAAATGAGTTGGGGTTTTTTTTCCGAAAGAAACAGGATATCTAAATGAGATAGAGCCTTGTCTTTCAGAATCGACTTTAAGGAGCAGTTTTATCTTCGTTAAAATTTATTTTTCATCAATTTTTCAACTCAATCACTCTCTCTTCTCTCTCTGTTATCTATAAGATTGGGTACTCAAACTCTCTCTTTACTCATCATCTTGAATCTGACTTAAGGCAACGTCTAAAGAGTGTAAAGAACAGGACTAAGAACTGAGCCTTGTGGGTCAACATATTTGGCTCAGTTTATCTCTTTTTCATCAATTAATATTCTCTCTTCTTCTCTTCTCCAGGCCAAAGCATCATCTTGAATCTCACTCGTCTGATGCAATCTGTCTATAAGAGCTGACTGGTGTGTGTGTGTCTGTAATGACGAAATTTGACAAATGAGATTTCGGAAGGAATTGAATTTGTACTATTTGTTTTATCTTTTTTTTCGGTCAGCGTTTTTTTCATGAAATATTGAAATAATTAAGTGATTCGTTACAATCTTTTCAAGAAAGACAAATGTTTTGGGAAAGATTTTTTCAAAAACGAAACACTTATATCTACAATGGAGATAGATGGCCTGAATTTTTCCGACTCAAAGGAGCAGAAGAACCTCAGTTTTATTTTCGTTAAAATTTATTTCCTTTCGTCTATGATGTTACAGAATGACAGAGTTTTCAACGTCAATCACAAGGAATGGAAGATCAGATGTTCCTTAAAGTTGGGTAAGCTGGTACTTTACACCATGTGATCAACCTGACTTAAGGCAACGTCTAAAGAGTAAAGAACATTAAGAACTTTTGTGGGTCAAATAAAGGGCAGTTTATCTGAGTATTTTTCATCAATTAATATTGTCTGGCTTCCCGAAGGTAAGATTGTGAAGCATCATCTTGAATCCCACACGTATGTAATCAAAGAGCTGACTGGTCTTTGTGAAGTGTAGCAATCAGTAGCGGAAGGAATTGAACTTTACTATTATCCAGAAGTTAAAATGTCGTTACAATCTTTAACAATGCACTTTCGGTCCTATGGGTTTTCCGATAAGCAGACTGGAATGGCTCAATAAGATTTTGTGTGCAGATGTTCCTTAAGGTTTCTAAACACCCTTATTTGAATCAAAGGAAAGATTTGATACCGGTAATTTTCAGGATCTAAATTGTCTTTTTAAGAAGTGGAATGACAATGACTTACTTATGACAATCAGGAAACAATTCCAGCTTCTAATGAGTGATTGATTATGCCAGATATGATTTCTCCCTAACAATTGCACTAACAGACTTGTATGTGTGTGGTCAATTAGACAAAATTTTGGTGGGGATGATAAAAATATATTTTCCCCTTCAGAATGCTGGGACATCCCTGAAATGTTAAAGGCTTGACCCTTTATCTGGGGAAAATGATGCATTGTCATTTAATTCACAAGGACAGACTTGACAATTCGTTTATGGTTCTTTAAAATCAACATCTTTATCTAAAGGGTCAGACATGTTACTATTATTGCAGGTGCCTGAGAAACATGATTTCTTGTGATGGACACTTTGTTGGTAAAGTATTAGCTAATATTACGGGAATTTTGCTGGGAAGAGAAGATGCTTATTACACAATTCACTGTCATTTAATTCACAATACTAAAAGGTCATTACATGTCACAATTCCCTGTCATTTCATTCACAATACTAAAAAAAAGGCCATTAAAAGTAATACGATTTTTCAATCGATTTCGCTACTGATAGATAATCTAACGAAATGAAACTGAAAGTCTTTACTTTGAGGGAAATCAGAATTTATGATTTAATCAGATGGCAGACATAGTACCCATGATTTGTCACAATTTGACTAAAAATCACATTGCAGTCACTTCAACATGGGATAAGGGCTTTTGCCATTGATGTTGTATGTGGTCTAAATTTGACCGAAAATCACGTTGCAGTCACTTCAGCATGGGATAAGGATATTGATGTTGTATGTGGTCTAAATTTGACTAAAAATCACATTGCAGTCACTTCAAACATGGGATAAGGATATTGATGTTGTATGTGGTCTAAATTTGACTAAAAATCACATTGAGAGAGGGAGAAGAGATATTGATGTTGTATGTGGTCTAAATTTGACTAAAAATCACATTGCAGTCACTTCAACATGGGACAAGGATATTGATGTTGTATGTGGTCTAAATTTGACTAAAAATCACATTGCAGTCACTTCAGCATGGGATAAGGATATTGATAGAGTATGTTGTCTAAATTAGATTGAAAGTCACATTGCAGTCACTTTAAGATGTGGTAGAGAATATCGATACTGATGTTGTCTGAAATTTGACTGAAAATCACATTGCAGTCACTTTAAGATGTGGTACGGATATCGATAAATTAGATTAAAATTTGTACTCCCTTCAACATAGTAAAGATCACATTGCAATCAATTCAACATGTGGTACGGATATCGACCTAAATTAGGATTAAAATCACATTGCAGTCATTTCAATATGTATAAGGATATCGATATTGATGTTGTCGAAATTAGACTGAAAATCACATTGCAGTCGTTTCAACATGTAGTAAAGATATCAATATTGTATGTTGTCTAAATTAGACTGAAAATCACATTGCAGTCACTTCAACATGTGATAAGGATATCGATATTGTATGTTGTCTAAATTAGATTGAAAATCACATTGCAGTCACTTCGACATGTAATAAGGATATCGATATTGCATAGTGTCTAAATTAGACTGAAAATGACATTGCAGTCATTTCAACATGTGATAAGAATATCGATATTGTATGTTGTCTAAATTAGATTGAAAAATCCCATTGCAGTCAACTTAACATGTGAAAGGATATCGATATTGTATAGTGTCTAAATTAGACTGAAAATCACATTGCAGTCACTTCAACATGTGATAAGAATATCGATATTGTATAGTGTCTAAATTAGATTGAAAATCACATTGCAGTCAGTACTTCAACATGTGATAAGGATATCGATATTGTATGTGGTCTAAATTAGATTGAAAATCACATTGCAGTCACTTCAACATGTGATAAAAATATCGATATTGTATAGTTGTCTAAATTAGATTGAAAATCACATTGCAGTCACTTCAACATGTGATAAAAATATCGATATTGTATATCAGTCTAAACAGCAGCAGAAACGTGTCTGTGATCTCAGGGGTCTACTTAGAAACTTGACTGATTTCAGCATTGTCTTAGGTATTAGTAGATAGCAGTAGTTGTATGTTGTCTAAATTAGATCATTGCAGTCATTTCTTATCAACAGGGGATAAAAATATCAGGACATTGATATGTCAGCGGTCTAAAGTAGAGGGACAATCAGGAAAGTAGAAAATCAGTTGACAGTGATAAGGATCAGTTGGTCTAAAGTAGAAACAGGACTTCTTAGGGGTCTAAAGTAGAAATCAGGACAGTGATATTAGGGGTCTAAAGTAGAAATCACATTGCAGTCACTTCAACATGGGATAAGGATATCATGGGGTCTAAATTAGAAACAGGACAGTGATATCAGGGGTCTAAAGTAGAAACAGGACAGTGATATCAGGGGTCTAAAGTAGAAACAGGACTGTGATATCAGGGGTCTAAAGTAGAAACAGGACAGTGATATCAGGGGTCTAAAGTAGAAACAGGACAGTGATATCAGAAACAGAAACAGGACAGTGATATCAGGGGTCTAAAGTAGAAACAGGACAGTGATATCAGGGGTCTAAAGTAGAAACAGGACAGTGATATCAGGGGTCTAAAGTAGAAACAGGACAGTGATATCAGGGGTCTAAAGTAGAAACAGGACAGTGATATCAGGGGTCTAAAGTAGAAACAGGACAGTGATATCAGGGGTCTAAAAGTAGAAACAGGACAGTGATATTAGGGGTCTAAAGTAGAAACAGGACTGTGATCTTAGGGGGTCTAAAGTAGAAACAGGACTGTGATCTTAGGGGTCTAAAGTAGAAACAGGACAGTGATATCAGGGGTCTAAAGTAGAAACAGGACAGTTATCTTAGGGGTCTAAAGTAGAAACAGGACAGTGATATCAGGGGTCTAAAGTAGAAACAGGACAGTGATCTTAGGGGTCTAAAGTGGAAACAGGACAGTGATCTTAGGGGTCTAAAGTGGAAACAGGACAGTGATATCAGGGGTCTAAAGTAGAAACAGGACAGTGATATCAGGGGTCTAAAGTAGAAACAGGACAGTGATCTTAGGGGTCTAAAGTGGAAACAGGACAGTGATCTTAGGGGTCTAAAGTGGAAACAGGACAGTGATCTTAGGGGTCTAAAGTAGAAACAGGACAGTGATATCAGGGGTCTAAAGTAGAAACAGGACAGTGATATCAGGGGTCTAAAGTAGAAACAGGACAGTGATTTTAGGGGTCTAAAGTAGA
>JAXRKP010000030.1:527500-585000 GCA_037039925.1 Doris montereyensis | reverse complement strand
GAAATCATACGTGAAATAGCAGTGACATGGGAGTGTGGTGTGGAAATAGCAATGACATGGGAGGAATGGTGTGGAAATCACGTGAAATGCAATGACATGGGAGTGTGGTGTGGAAATCATACGGAAATAGCAATGACATGGGAATGTGGTGTGGAAATCATACATGAAATAACAATGACATGGGAGTGGTGTGGAAATCATACATCCAATAACAATGACAGTGTGTGGAAATCATACGTGAAATAGCAATGACATGGGAATGTGGTGTGGAAATCATACGTGAAATAGCAATGACATGGGAATGTGGTGTGGAAATCATACGTGAAATAGCAATGACATGGGAATGTGGTGTGGAAATCATACATCCAATAGCAATGACATGGAGTGTGGTGTGGAAATCATACGTGAAATAGCAATGACATGGGAATGTGGTGTGGAAATCATACGTGAAATAGCAATGACATGGGAATGTGGTGTGGAAATCATACGTGAAATAGCAATGACATGGGAATGTGGTGTGGAAATCATACGTGAAATGGCAGTGATACGGAACGAATGAATGTGAATGCGATCTAGACTAGAGACCGCATATGCATCAGGGCTACAATTAATGTTGTGATGGGGATAGGGAAGTAGTAAACACAAACACATTGTGACGTCATTGTGTCACCAAAATAGAGTAAACAAAACTGTACTCAAAGGTTCCGATCATCACCAGCGGTGGCCTTGCTTTACGGCATTAAAAAGATCAAACCTCCAAGGAGACACAGCATGTGTCTATCACAAGACAAATCTCTGAATTGGATAAAACCCATATCAGGAAGGAACAACTAGTCTGAACAACTGTCGCCGATTTCACCTGATCGACATGGAATTTTGCATATAATCTCTACGCTAATTTTTTTTTGCAAAGTCTTTATAATAAATCATAGATATATATATATATATATATATATATATATATATATATATATATATATATATATATATATATATATATATATATATATATATATATATATATGTAATGTATAGTTGCTACTTTCTGATTTACCCGTGAATGGTTGAGGCAGAAACCAAACAAATGACAGCAGGTTAGGCGAAATAAATAAAAAGGCAAAATAGGGACAAAATAAAGAAACGACGAATCTGCAAGTTAGGATTTGTGACTCTTTTAGGTGGACTGGGAGCCCGTGGAATAACGGCATCGCTCAAAATGTACGTCTCATGACTCATATCTTCAAGTTACGTTTCAATATAAGATTATATTAACGAAAATCACAACCATAATATTTACCGTTATTCTGTCATCTTGTCGGCGATTGTGGCCGATGAAAACAGCACAGGACCGTCTGTCTCGCTTTGCTCTAATCTGTCAAGTTCCACTGTCGCTGCAACATTCAGACAGAGCAAGGAGACGTGTACTAGCCCGTCCAGATTGCTCACTCTTAGCCGCGTTCATTTGTGTGTGCGCACGAACAATGCTGAGCCAACACAGAACGGGCGAATTGACAGGCCGGCCCGTACACCGTTCAATATCGTGCGCGGCGCGTTCAGTAATGTGTCTGTCTCTGTCTGCATTATGAATTTGAATCGATTAACACGTTACCCTTTCTTTTTTTCTTCTTTTTTTTTCTCCCACTAATCAATTATCTCTCTGTCTGTCTGTCTGTCTGTCTGTCTGTCTGTCTGTCTCTCTCTCTCTCTCTCTCTCTCTCTCTCTCTCTCTCTCTCTCTCTCTCTATCTGTCTGTCTGTCTGTCTGTCTGTCTGTCTCTCTCTCTCTCTCTCTCTCTCTCTCTCTCTCTCTCTCTCTCTCTCTCTCTCTCTCTCTCTCTCTCTCTCTCTCTCTCTCTCTGTGTGTGTGTGTGTGTGTGTGCGAGTCAAGAATCGCTACTTATATTTGGAAGGTTTAGGAAATTTTTTTAATCGTATTCATTGTGACGATAGCTTGTGAATGCATTTCTGATTCCATCTGATCTTGAGCCATGATATCGAAGTGAATCCTACGTTCGAATTCGAGGTTTGGAAGATGAAAGAAGAAAGACACGCATAGTAAAGAAATAAAGACAGTCAACTGGACAGCATGGTCTGCATGGTCGCATTGGATACCAGAACATTATAATTTATCGACGTTTCTTTACACAAGGCCCCTAAAACCCCGACTACTTTACTAGCTACACCCTTGGCTTCCAATCTGCTATTTCTCTCCGCGAAGCGTTCACCGGTGCCACGCTATGCCTGAATTTCTTTGTGCCTGGAGAAGGCTGGGACAGGCAGGCAAAATCGATGGCCGCCTCGGTAGCGGATGTCTCTTGTCGATGCTAGGCTGGAAGGGACAGCCCGAGGGGCTGCTTCAGTACCGTGTTTCCACCATTGTCATCTCATCGGTGTGTCTGCACGTCCGCATGCATGTGTGTGCGTGTCTGCGTGTGTCTGTGTTATTGTGTGTCTGTGCATGAATAACGACGCTATCGAGTGTTCGTCTGCATTTGTGTGCGAGGATCATATTTGGTCTTGATCTCTCTATTGGTTTTTGTCTAATCTTGATCTCTCTATTGGTTTTTCTAAGCCTCTCTCTCTTCTCTCTTCTTCTTCTTCTTTCTTCTCTCTTCTTCTTCTTTCTTTCTTCTCTTCTTCTCTCTCTCTCTCTCTCTCTCTCTCTCTCTCTCTCTCTCTCTCTCTCTCTCTCTCTCTCTCTCTCTCTCTCTCTCTCTCTCTCTCTCTCTGTATCTGTGTGTGTGTGTGTGTGTGTGTACCAGGATAGTGTTAAATTATCTCTCACTCTTTTCTGTCCTTAATTTAAGCCTCACATCTAACCCCAAAACCCTAAACGTTATCGGCAATTTATCGACAGAGGTTATCTCTGCTGGTTTTCCACAGCTGCCCACTCTCTGTAGCTTTTATCGAGTCGTTTTTAATTGCAGGAGTTATGTTATAATTCTTGTTCTATCAACGCAGTTCCTGCATCAGGAGTAATATAGCCACTTTCAGTCAGTCGTCATTATCTAATTTTACACATGTTTCAATGACCTTCTAGGACCGAAAGGTTTCAATGACCTTCTAGGGCAGAAAGGTTTCAAGCGCAACGTAGAAGGATGCTGGCAGATCGGTGGTAGATCTAGAGGCAAGCCATGGAACCAGTGCCCCGGCGCAAATCGATTATTTCTTACTCACCGTGCTTCCAAATCCAACTGTAGTGTGCTGGGCTTGTGACGCTGTCAAAGTGTCCAGTAGTGTGTGTTGTGGGCATGCCTTGTCAAGGGTGAGTATTTTGACTCTTCTCTCTCTCCTTCCTCCCTCCCTCTCTCTCTCTCTCTCTCTCTCTCTCTCTCTCTCTCTCTCTCTCTCTCTCTCTCTCTCTCTCTCTCATTCCTTTTAACAGTGTGCCGCGTGTGTGATTCAACAGGGCCAGTGCGACAGGCTAGTGACTCACCACGTGTGTGTGTGTGTGTGTTATTCTTCCTGGTCGCCTTCCTTGAAAAGCCCCCAGTGTGATGAAATGAGGGACAGCGTGGTGAATACGTTCTGAGTGACGTTCCTTGGGAAGGAAAACAGGTAAGATACTGTTGATAAGGTTGTCGTGCCATGGTTTTGAATGTTAACTTCTGCTACCAGTACTGCCATGTTACTACAGATGATGTATGCGCTCTTCTGTGTGAGGAAGAGAGAAATGCTTAGACTACACTGGTATTCTTCAAACGGTTTTACTTGTAAAGTTATCTGTCACTCCTTACTGTAAACCATTGTTACGATGGATTGACACAATAATTGTCAACATTCGTTTTACTTTACGTTTTGATCGATTTACAAAGCAAAGTCATGAGGACATAGTGTATGCGTATATGTTTAATTTGCTTCATTTAGCTTACTATGCCATGGCTGAAGTCTCTGTTAATATATTAGCCTTGATCCGGGGAAACGGAATCTAAATCCATCTTTATCTTCCTTTCAGTTGCATGGGGACAGAAAGAGAGAGAGACAGAGACAGAGACACAGAAAGACAGACAGACACAGAGAAGAGAGAGAGAGAGCACAGAGAGAGAGAGAGACAGAGAGAAAGAGAGAGATAGAGAGAGAACGAGAGAGAGATGGGAGACACGCTAGCTGGGAAATGTCCTCAAGAAACTCGTGCAGCTACTTTCGTCGCCACTTCGCCGGCCAAAGGTAGGACCATGAGATTTGCATGATTCTACACACGTAGGTTAGACCAGAGATGGCGTCGGTGGTCAAAGGTAGGACCATGAGATTTGCATGATTCTACACACGTAGGTTTAATGGCGTCGGTGGTCAAAGGTAGGACCATGAGATTTGCATGATTCTACACACGTAGGTTTAATGGCGTCGGTGGTCAAAGATAGGACCATGAGATTTGCATGATTCTACACACATATAGGTTTGATGGCGTCGGTGGTCAAAGATAGGACCATGAGATTTGCATGATTCTACACACATATAGTTTTGATGGCGTCGGTGGTCAAAGGTAGGACCATGAGATTTGCATGATTCTACACACATATAGGTTTAATGGCGTCGGTGGTCAAAGGTAGGACCATGAGATTTGCATGATTCTACACACATATAGGTTTGATGGCGTCGGTGGTCAAAGGTAGGACCATGAGATTTGCATGATTCTACACACATATAGGTTTGATAATAATAATAATAATAATAATAATAATAATCATAATAATCATAATGATATAATAATAATAATTATTATTATTATTATTATTATCATTATTATAATTATAATGATAATAATAATAATAATGATAATAATAATAATAACAATAATAATAATAATAATAATAATAATAATCATAATGATATAATAATAATAATAATTATTATTATTATCATTATTATATATATAATGATAATAATAATAATAATAATAATGATGATGATGATGATGATGATGATGATGATGATGATGATGATGATGATGATGAATAATAATAATAATAATAATAATAACAATGGCGATGACGGAGGGAGGGGGGTTAGAGGGAGATAGAAAAATAAAACGATATGCATAGAGAAAGAGAGAGACAGAGAGAGAGAGACCGAGAGAGAGAGAGAGAGAGAGAGAGAGAGAGAGAGAGAGAGAGAGAGAGAGAGAGAGAGAGAGAGAGAGAGAGAGAGAGAGAGAGAGAGAGACAGAGACAGAGACAGAGAGAGACAGAGACAGACAGACACAGACAGAGAGAGAGAGAGACAGACAGACAAACAGAGAGAGAGACAGAGGGGAGAGAGAAAGGGAGATAGAGAGAGAGAGAGAGAGAGAGAGAGAGAGAGAGAGAGAGAGAGAGAGAAGAGAGAGAGAGAGAGAGAGAGAGAGAGAGAGATAGAGAGAGAGAGAGAGAGAGAGAGAGAGAGAGAGAGAGAGAGAGAGAGAGAGAGAGAGAGAGAGAGAGAGAGAGAGAGAGAGAGAGATGATTAAATGACAATGGATCACAACGGAGAGAGTCAATAATAATACTGTTTATTGATCCTAACTTTGATGTTTGCGAAACGGTTAATTGATTCCACAGTTGTGGTGAGGCATAATTATTTTGTATGTTCATTATTGATCATTTCTTAATGTAAAGGATATCAATTATAATTACTTCATCAATTGTGTTACATTGAAAACCACAGTCATATTGATATCTCGGGACTTCAGCTTTCCTAAACATCTTACTCTCAAATCACACAATCAACTCCTTTAGCCTTTATTTCGTCCTCAGGAAAACACCTCGCGCAATCCCAAACCAGCTACCCCGTCTAAAAAACCGTCTTTGGAAGAAATGGCTGGAGACGGCAAAAAGGACATACGGAGCGAAGCAAGAAGTTTCTCTGACAGCCTCTCCAATGTTTTCCTCATGAAGAAACGAGATCCTCAAACCAAGCACCTACTGGAAAAGGCTCAGGTAAAACGAAACAACTGCCTGTCTATACTTTTCTGTTGGTTAGTTGGTTGGTTGGTTGGTTGGTTGGTTTGTTGGTTAGTTGGTTGGTTGGTTGGTTCTTTGGTTAGTTGGTTGGTTGGTTCTTTGGTTGGTTGGTTGGTTGGTTGGTTGGTTGGTTGGTTCTTTCGTTCTTCGTTGGTTGGTTTGTTGGTTGGTTGGTTTGTTGGGTTGGTTGGTTGGTTGGTTGGTTTGTTGGTTGGTTCTTTGGTTGGTTGGTTGGTTGGTTGGTTTGTTGGTTTTTTGGTTGGTTCTTTAGTTGGTTGGTTGGTTTGTTGGTTGGTTGGTTGGTTGGTTTTGGTTGGTTAGTTGGTTGGTTGGTTCTTTTGGTTGGTTGGTTAGTTGGTTGGTTGGTTAGTTGGTTGATTGGTTCTTTGGTTAGTTGGTTGCTTAGTTGGTTGGTTGGTTTTTGGTTGGTTGGTTGGTTGGTTGGTTGGTTGGTTGTTTCTTTGGTTGGTTGTTTCTTTGGTTGGTTGGTTGGTTGGTTGGTTTGTTGATTGGTTGGTTGGTTGATTGGTTGGTTGGTTAGTTGGTTAGTCGGTTGGTTGGTTGGTTTGTTGATTCTTTGGTTAGTTGCTTGGTTGGTTGGTTGGTTAGTTGGTTGGTTGGTTGGTTGGTTGGTTGGTTTGTTGGTTGGTTTGTTGGTTCTTTGGTTAGTTGATTTCTTGGTTCTTTGGTTAGTTGATTTGTTGGTTCTTTGGTTAGTTGATTTGTTGGTTCTTTGGTTAGTTGATTTGTTGGTTCTTTGGTTAGTTGGTTGGTTGATTTGTTTGTTGGTTGGTTGGTTGGTTGGTTGGTTGGTTTGTTGGTTCTTTGGTTAGTTGATTTGTTGGTTCTTTGGTTAGTTGGTTGGTTGGTTCTGTGGTTGGTTGGTTCTTTGGTCGGTTGGTTGGTTTGTTGGTTGGTTTGTTGGTTGTTTGGTTAGTTGATTTGATGGTTCTTTTGGTTAGTTGGTTGGTTGGCTGGTTGGTTGGTTTTTTGGCTAGTTGGTTGGTTGGTTGGTTTGTTGGTTGGTTTGTTGGTTCTTTTGTTGGTTGATTTGTTGGTTCTTTAGTTAGTTGGTTGGTTTGTTGGTTGGTTGGTTTGTTGGTTGATTTGTTGGTTCTTTAGTTAGTTGATTTGTTGGTTCTTTGATTAGTTGGTTGGTTGGCTGGTTGGTTGATTCTTTTGTTAGTTGGTTGGTTGGCTGGTTAGTTGGTTCTTTGGTTAGTTGGTTGGTTTGTTGGTTCGTTGGTTGGTTGGTTTGTTGGTTAGTTGATTGGTTGGTTGGTTGGTTGGTTGGTTTCTTGGTTCTTTGGTTAGTTGGTTGGATGGTTGGTTGGTTAGTTGGTTGGTTGGTTGGTTGGTTGATTGATTGGTTGGTTAGTTGGTTCGTTTGTTGGTTTGCTAGTTGGTTGGTTAGTTGGTTGGTTCGTTGGTTGGTTAGTTGGTTGGTTGGTTGGTTTGTGGTTCTTTGGTTAGTTGGTTGGTTGGTTGGTTGGTTGGTTTGTGGTTCTTTGGTTAGTTGGTTGGTTGGTTGGTTGATTGGCTGGTTGGTTGGTTGGTTGGGTGTTTGGTTGGTTTTATTGTTGGTTCCAGACTTTACTCAATGAAACTTCTTCTCATGTTTCCAGACTTTACTCAATGAACGTCTTCTCATGTTTCCAGACTTTACCCAATGAACTTCTCATGTTTCCAGACTTTACCCAATGGTTTTTTTTCTCATGCTTCCAGACTTTACCCAATGAACTCCTTCTCATGTTTTCAGACTTTACTCAATGGTTTTCTTCATGTTTCCAGACTTTACTCA
The DNA here is from genome assembly GCA_037039925.1 of Doris montereyensis. NCBI lineage: Eukaryota > Metazoa > Mollusca > Gastropoda > Nudibranchia > Dorididae > Doris > Doris montereyensis. Next base: position 577,261 of record JAXRKP010000030.1, on the reverse strand, counting down.
ATGAACTTTTTCTCATGTTTCCAGACTTTACTCAATGGTTTTCTTCTCATGTTTCCAGACTTTACTCAATGAACGTCTTCTCATGTTTCTAGACTCTACTCAATGAACGTCTTCTCATGTTTCCAGACTTTACTCAATGAACTTCTTTCATGTTTCTAGACTCTACTCAATGAACGTCTTCTCATGTTTCCAGACTTTACTCAATGAACTTCTTCTCATGTTTCCAAACTTTACTCAATGAACTTCTTCTCATGTTTCCAGACTTTACTCAATGGTTATCTTCTCATGTTTCCAGACTTTACTCAATGAACTTCTTCTCATGTTTCCAGACTTTACTCAATGGTTATCTTCTCATGTTTCCAGACTTTACTCAATGAACTTCTTTCTCATGTTTCCAGACTTTACTCAATGGTTATCTTCTCATGTTTCCAGACTTTACTCAATGAACTTCTTCTCATGTTTCCAGACTTTACTCAATGGTTATCTTCTCATGTTTCCAGACTTTACTCAATGAACTTCTTCATGTTTCCAGACTTTACTCAATGATTTTCTTCTCATGTTTCCAGACTTTACTCAATGAACTTCTTCTCGTTTTCTCAGACTTTACTCGATGGTCTTTTTTTTGTTTTCTCAGACTTTACTTTAAGAAATTTTTCTCATCTTACCAGACTTTACTTTAAGACATTTTTCTCATCTTACAAGACTTTACTCAATGGCCTTCTGGCCGAGCCAGGCCGCCCTACGCCCGCAACTCCGGCAGCCAGATCGTCACGCGCTGGGGCAGGCATGGGTCAACTGTGGGTCAAACTGGACGAATTGAAGCGTGAGAACGATGACCTCAGACGTCAACGAGGACGGTCTAGCGAGGAACGAGCGGCGTCACCGATGTCTCCCAAACCACCCAAACCACAGGTAACCCATTCTCTTGTCAATGTTCATAAATGTGTCACATATGTTGTCACATATCACAAGTAATCACACTATGTTGTCACATATCACAAGTAATCACACTATGTTGTCAGATACCACAAGTAATCACACTATGTTGTCAGATACCACAAGTAATCACACTATGTTGTCAGATATCACAAGTAATCACACTATGTTGTCAGATATCACTAGTAATCACACTATGTTGTCATATATCACTAGTAATCACACTATGTTGTCAGATATCACAAGTAATCACACTATGTTGTCAGATATCACAAGTAATCACACTATGTTGTCAGATATCCCTAGTAATCACACTATGTTGTCACATATCACAAGTAATCACACTATGTTGTCAGATATCCCTAGTAATCACACTATGTTGTCACATATCACAAGTAATCACACTATGTTGTCAGATATCTCTAGTAATCACACTATGTTGTCAGATATCACTAGTAATCACACTATGTTGTCAGATATCACAAGTAATCAATCTATGTTGTCAGATATCACAAGTAATCACACTATGTTGTCACATATCACAAGTAATCACACTATGTTGTCAGATATCCCTAGTAATCACACTATGTTGTCAGATATCACAAGTAATCACACTATGTTGTCAGATATCTCTAGTAATCACACTATGTTGTCAGATATCCCTAGTAATCACACTATGTTGTCAGATATCACAAGTAATTACACTATGTTGTCAGATATCTCTAGTAATCACACTATGTTGTCAGATATCTCTAGTAATCACACTATGTTGTCAGATATCTCTAGTAATCACACTATGTTGTCAGATATCTCTAGTAATCACACTATGTTGTCAGATATTTCTAGTAATCACACTATGTTGTCAAAGGTGAAATTCCATTGAAAATACAACTCTAGATATGTTGTCAGATATCACAAGTAATCACTCTCTTGAAATACCTGAAATAAACATTACCCTGTTGTGACAATTAATTTCTTCTGTTTTTTTTTTTTTTTCCATTTCTCTTTTTGCTTTTATTAAGTCGTATATGCTTTCATACCGTGATTTTGTTTGTTCCTCTAGCCAGGGCAAACAGAGGCTCCGTTGTCCGAATTCAACAGACTGAAACAAGAAAATGAAAGCCTTACGCAGCAGGTGGAGAAACTACAGAAAAACATCAGAGAACACCAGACCATTGCCGCCAGCCTCCAAGACGAATGCAAACGGTACAAAGGCGCACTGGAAGCGGCACAGAAGTTCACCAAAAAAGCCCGAGAAGATCTGAAGAAGTCGGAATCAACCATAACGTCTTTAAGATCGGAAAATGAGAGAAACAAGTAAGTGAACTCCCTTCCGCTAAAAATTAGAGTTGCATACTGTTTATATTAGTATGGTTTTCAAAAAAGCTATTGGACAAATCAAGACCCTGGTATCAGTATGAGTTCCATTGTAAATACTGCATGATAAGTCAAAACTACAGTACAAGTATGGTTTCCATGAATTATAATGTGTATGATCAGTATAAGCTTAGTTCGGATGAAATATATTGCATAACGTCATTACAAGTACTGCAGAAGCTCAGTATCGATGTGGTTTCCAAAGTACTGCAGAAGTTCAGTATCGATGTGGTTTCCAAAGTACTGCAGAAGTTCAGTATCGATGTGGTTTCCAAAGTACTGCAGACGTTCAGTATCGATGTGGTTTCCAAAGTACTGCAGAAGTTCAGTATCGATGTGGTTTCCAAAGTACTGCAGAAGTTCAGTATCGATGTGGTTTCCAAAGTACTGCAGAAGTTCAGTATCGATGTGGTCTCCAAATTACTGCAGAAGTTCAGTATCGATGTGGTCTCCAAATTACTGCAGAAGTTCAGTATCGATGTGGTTTCCACCAAGTATACCTCGTAGTGTATCCACTCGCTTTATCCAGTTCATCACTGTTGATGTCATAGGATAAAGTCTCTAATTAAACAAATAATGACACACGGCACGCCTGCAATGGCCGGAGATCTTTATTCACAAAGACAGTATGTCTGCAATGGTTGGAGATCTTTATTCACAAAGACGTTATGCCTGCAATAGTTGGAGATCTTTATTCACAAAGACGTTATGCCTGCAATTGCCGGAAATCTTTCTTCACAAAGACGTTATGCGTGCAATGGCCGGAAATCTTTCTTTACAAAGACATTGTGCAGGCAATGACCGGAGATCTTTCTTCACAAAGACGTTATACCCGCAATGACCGGAGATCTTTCTTCACTTCACAAAGACATTATGCCTGCAATGGCCGGAGATCTTTCTTCACAAAGACATTATGCCTGCTTTCTTTCTTTCTTCATCAGTTCCCATTCTACCTTTCGGTGTATGGGTTCAGATGCCCGAGATGATTTTTCTCCAGGATGCCCTGTCCTGACATTTTTTGTTTCCTTCTAAAAAAAAGTAAAATTTATATGTTTCAATTCCTCTTTTATATCTTCTTCCTACTTACTCCGAGGTCTGCCTTTTGGGCTTTTACCTTGGACTTTAGCACTGTACACTGATTTAGTTATTATATTGTCATTCATTCTGTTTACATGCCCAAACCATCTCAGTTGATTTGTTTCTATCTTAGTTTTTATGCCATCTGCTTTGGTTTGATCTCTTATTGTTGTGTTTCTGATTTTGTCTCTTTTACTTTCCCTACTACTTTTCTTAGATATTTCATTTCAGCTGCCTGTACTCTACTGTATTTTCTACTGTCTAAAGTCCACGTTTCGCTGCCATAGAGAAGAGTAGGACAATAAACTGTATTGTATACTGCCATTTTGGCTTTTGTTGACAAGTCTTGCTTACCTACAAATGCCTTTCCTAGATGGTTATATATCGCACTTGCCTTTTTGATTGTCTGACTGATTTCTTCTCTTAGTTTTCCTTCTGAGTTAAGTATTACTCCTATGTAATTGTAGCTTTCTCCCTGACCAATTTGATATTTTGTGTTTTAGCTTCCCTATTTACTAGCATTGTTTAGGGTTTCTTTGCATTTCCTCTTATTCCTCTTTTATATAATGCATTATTCGTAATGTTGATTTCAACTGAAGGTCACTTTCTGATCTTCCAAACAGAACTAAATCATCGGCAAATGACAGCATTGATACATTTACGGGTTTGAGCTTCCACATACCTACATTCACTTTTTTTATTCTTTAGGATGCCTTTTACTCCTTGTTTCATATGTTCTGGAGGGATTATGTAATTGGTAAAATGCTTTCTCCATGTTTCCATGATTTGGATGTCTTCTTTCATTATTTCTCCTTTAGCATTCTTAATTTGTCGTATTGGGCATGATTTAGTCTTTCCCATGCTCTTCATTGCCCCCAGAACAGCTTTTGATTTCCTTGATAGCTTTTCTTTGAAGTCTTTGTCCAAACTCTTCCCATTGTTCCTGTTTTGCTTTCCTAACTTCCTCTTTGGCCATAGTTCCTTTATTCACGTAATCTATCTTATCCTCATGTCTCTTCGCTTGCAAGTATTTCTTCCAGGCATCCTTCTTTTCTTTGATCTTAGTCTTGACATTCTCATTCCATCATGCTGTTCTTTTCCTATCTCCTTTAATTTGTTTCCTACCACAGACCTCTTCAGTACAACTGTGGAGTGTTTCTTTATACATCTACCACTTTTCTTCTATTGTGCTATTATTCAAATCTATCTATCTTTCACTGATAAATCTTTTATCTTAGATTGGTATACCTGTTTTACTACGGATTTATTTAGTTCCTCTATTTTGAGTTTAGTACATTTCTTCTGTTTCCTTTTCTGTTTGTTTTTTTTAGTCAGTAATCGCATTTTGGAAATCACTAGGTTATGATCACTAAATATGTCTGCTCTTCTGTTTACTCTTGCTCCATTCTACTGTAAACAAAAGGGAGCTGCTAACTATTATGTAGTCTATCATTGACTGTTCATACCTGTCCTCATTTACTCTTGTATATTTGTGGGTATCTTTATGAGGAAAAATGATTTTAGCTATTTTCATGTTATTCTTTAGGCAACAATCTATTAGTCTCTCTCCATTTGGAGAAGGTGTCTCTCCTTCTTTATCTATTACTCTGTATTCACAAAGACGTTACACCTGCAATGGCTGGAGATCTTTATTCACAACGACGTTATACCTGCAATGGCTGGAGATCTATATTCGCAAAGACGTTATACCTACAATGGCTGGAGATCTTTATTCACAAAGACGTTATACCTGCAATGGCTGGAGATCTTAATTCACAAACACATTATGCCTTTATTGGTTGGAGATCGTAATTCACAAACACATTATGCCTGCATTTATTGCACATCGTTCATCACAAAGACAGTTTCCACACTTGAGTACAGTTGTAAGAGTTGAGACAAGCATCATGCATTTCAGTTTCCACACTTGAGTACAGTTGGAAGACTTGAGACAAGCATCATGCATTTCAGTTTCCACACTTGAGTACAGTTGGAAGACTTGAGACAAGCATCATGCATTCCAGTTTCCACACTTGAGTACAGTTGGAAGAGTTGAGACAAGCATCATGCATTCCAGTTTCCACACTTGAGTATAGTTGGAAGAGTTGAGATATGCATCATCCATTCCAGTTTCCACACTTGAGTACAGTTGGAAGAGTTGAGGCAAGCGTCATGTATGTCAGTTCAGGCAGTCGAACTCTGTCAGACAATCTTCACTTTAAAAACACACGTCCATTGAACTCTGTTAGACAACCGTCACTTTAAAAACACACGTCCATTGAACTCTGTCAGACAACCGTCACTATAAAAACACACGTCCATTGAACTATGTCAGACAACCGTCACTATAAAAACACACGTCCATTGAACTCTGTCAGACAACCGTCACTTTAAAAATACACGTCTATTGAACTCTATCAGACAACCGTCACTTTAAAAACACACGTCCATTGAACTCTGTCAGACAACCGTCACTATAAAAACACACGTCCATTGAACTCTGTCAGACAACCGTCACTTTAAAAACACACGTCTATTGAATTCAGTCAGACAACCGTCACTTTAAAAACACACGTCCATTGAACTCTGTTAGACAACCGTCACTATAAAAACACACGTCAATTGAACTATATCAGACAACTGTCCCTATAAAAACACACGTCCATTGAAATCAGTCAGACAACCGTCACTATAAAAACACACGTCCATTGAACTCTGTCAGACAACCGTCACTATAAAAACACACGTCCATTGAACTCTGTCAGACAACCGTCACTTTAAAAACACACGTCCATTGAAATCACTATAAAACACACGTCCATTGAAATCAACCGTCACTTTAAAAACACACGTCCATTGAAATCAGTCAGACAACCGTCACTATAAAAACACACGTCCATTGAACTCTGTCAGACAACCGTCACTTTAAAACACGTCTATTGAATTCAGTCAGACAACCGTCACTATAACGACACACGTCTATTGAATTCTGTCAGACAACCGTCACTATAAAAACACACGTCTATTGAATTCAGTCAGACAACCGTCACTATAAAACACACGTCTATTGAATTCAGTCAGACAACCGTCACTTTAAAAACACACGTCTATTGAATTCAGTCAGACAACCGTCACTTTAAAAACACACGTCCATTGAAACAACACATAAAAACACACGTCCATTGAAATCAGTCAGACAATCACTTTAAAAACACACGTCCATTGAACAACAACCGTCACTTTAAAAACACACGTCCATTGAACTCTGTCAGACAACCGTCACTATAAAAACACACGTCCATTGAACTCAGTCAGACAACCGTCACTTTAAAAACACACGTCCATTGAACTCTGTCAGACAACCGTCACTTTAAAAACACACGTCCATTGAACTCTGTCAGACAACCGTCACTTTAAAAACACACGTCCATTGAACACACGTCCATTGAATCAGACAACCGTCACTTTAAAAACACACGTCCATTGAATTCAGTTAGACAACCGTCACTTTAAAAACACACGTCCATTGAATTCTGTCAGACAACCACGTCATTTTAAAAACACACGTCCATTGAACTCTGTCAGACAACCGTCACTTTAAAAACACACGTCCATTGAATTCAGTTAGACAACCGTCACTTTAAAAACACACGTCCATTGAACTCAGTCAGACAACCGTCACTTTAAAAACACACGTCCATTGAACTCTGTCAGACAACCGTCACTTTAAAACACACGTCTATTGAACTCTGTCAGACAACCGTCACTTTGAAAAGACAGATGTCCATTGAACTCAGTTAGAAAACCGTCACTTTAAAAACACACGTCCATTGAACTCTGTCAGACAACCGTCACTTTAAAAACACACGTCTATTGAACTCTGTCAGACAAACCGTCACTTTAAAAGCACACGTCCATTGAACTCAGTTAGACAACCGTAACTTTAAAAGCAGACGTCCATTAACGACAACCGTAAAAGAATTCAAGTCCAAATTTCCAAATTTGCTTTTATTCCATGATTTTCTTCTTGGTAAAAGTGAGACGATCCTAAAACTGAAAATCTTAAAAACAAAATCGCGAACGCTGACGGTAATGTTTACTCAAGAATTTGTTTAAAGCTCCTCCGACGGTTGAAAATTTTTTCTCGTTTTAGTCGAGTAAACCTACTCCCCCCCCTGGTTCATGTAGGTGGATCGACATCTAGTTCCATCGGAGTCAGACGATAAAAAGGAGATCCCGTGCGCAGATCACAGTATTCTGTGCTCGTTAAAGATCCCTTGACTTTTATATGATAGCCTGGGCAAAATTTAAAATCCTACCAAAAACCCCTAGATCCCCTTAGTTGTGGATATGGGTAAATCAAATCAGGTTTTTTAAGAGACTACGGTTAAAAAAATATATATTATAGCTCAAGCCACGCTCTTCATTTTGACCAATGAGGCGTTTAGTTCCTACTGCCAATCTGTCCCATGATGCATTGCACATTTCCCCAGATCGGTCGTAACTCTTTGCGTGGCTGTTTTATACTAATGCTATTTATTGTATAGTGACAGCAGAAGACGTACGCGCTGACTTAAACACTTAAATGTTTTCTATTTAGTTTTAGACATGTGAATTAACATATATGATTAGATTTATTTAGATATACATCATGAAATTGTGGGAAAATAGTTGTTATGACATCTTCGACATCCTATGTGTGTCATTTCACGACTTATTTTTGCTAGTGCCGGCCAGGAGAGCAAAGCCCTAGATCTACTTATTCGTACTAGTATTTTCACCCTTTCAAACTTTAGAAATCTAGATTGCTCAAATCCGACTATCTTGTGTTGCCATAGAATCTAAATGACATTTTTATATCGCTCTTGTAAATAAATATGTTGTGTCTCCCTGTGCCTAGATCTATTTACATTAGGTTCTAGTTCTGGATGTAGATCTAGATGTTCTTCTGTCCAACGAACGAGTTGAAAAAATAGGACACGGAAAAAAAACCAATTTGAACTTGTAGTAACGTTGATACATTTAATAATTTGTTAGAGAATTTGAGGATTGAAAGCAGACTTCACAAATAGACTAAATTACATTTTATGAATGTGGATCGACGTAAAACTACAGCAGCGTTTAGCTCGTTTCGGGCATTCCCGATTAGATCTCATGTAATTGGCCGTGGTTACACTTTTGTGTTGCCACGTTTTCTCAATGCAAAATCCTGTCATATTTTCACATAGAATGTGAGACTGTGCATCAATGTAACTCAGTGCAAACAAAGAAAATTGATAATGTATTAATTTTGTTGAGCGTCAGTCACTAAGTTACAAAATATGAACACCTAGAATTTTATGTACTACTAGTCTATCATTTCTAATTCTAGATCTAGTTTTTGTCATTATCATTACCAGTGGTCATCCTGTTCCTTTTCCTTATTCTTCTCTTATTATTAATAATAATAATCATCACCACAAATGTTAGCATTATTATTTACTGTATTAGAATGATTATTAACAAGAGTAGAAATGATAGCAGTAGTTATACTGCTTTTGTGATAACATTATTATTTATGAATAATGACGTGGGTTACTCACTGCCCTCGTATTTTACTATGATTAAAGAAGGGCTTCAGACTCCGCACAAAAGAGTTACTACCGATCTGTTCTGAAACAAGGGCAGATAATTTCGCGCGCTAAACACCCCATTCCATCCATTGCATCTGTCTCCTTCCCTTTGCGCAGACTAGCGTCCCAAGCACCAGCGCCCCCTACACCGGCAGCCAAACCCAACGTCAGCAGTCCCAAGCCCAAGGTGAGGACAGACAACCGCTACACGGAGAACATTGGAGAGAGGTGCAGGCCGTCTAGCATTGCCGTGGCCTACACCACACTGGAGTCCCAGCAGTGGATGGACGCCAAAGAGGCTTTGGAAGAGGACGACTCACAGGAAGAGGAAGTGGTGAAGTTTCTCTGTGACGTCATCATGGTAAGTGGCATGCCAGTCTGTGACGTGACGCTCTCCCCTCGCATACTCTGCTAATATAATAAAATATAATTAAAATTAAAATAGAACATTTCTATAGCGCTCATCATCGATACTAGATCAACCTCTGAGCGCTTTACAGTGACATGACATGTCATAGTACATACAACACGTAAAGAATGTCAATGAAGTGAAATTTGATTTCAATACGAGAAAAGTATAAAATTGTGTAGTGCAAACGGAAATAAAATGATTTGAATAACATTAAAAGAAGGGTTAAGTTTAAAAATAAAAATAATTACACGTATACAACTTAAGCTATTTAGTAACAATGAATGTATAATTAGTTTGGTGGGTATGCGTTTAAACATAGGTGATATTTCATAGATTATTTTTTTAAACTTAAGGATTTTCTTCGTTTTAGTCTCCCGAGGAGTCTCTTCCAAACTTATTGAGGAAACGCTCCCACCCTTTTGAACTAAAATTAAACTTTTTATCGTTGTAAGGTGAGGTTGTAACAACGGTATTGTAGTGAAATCATAGTAAGGTGAGGTTGTAACAACGGTAGTGTAGTGAAATCATAGTAAGGTGAGGTTGTAACAACGGTAGTGAAAATCATAGTAAGGTTGTAACAACGGTAGTGTAGTGAAATCATAGTAAGGTGAGGTTGTAACAACGGTAGTGTAGTGAAATCATAGTAAGGTGAGGTTGTAACAACGGTAGTGTAGTGAAATCATAGTAAGGTGAGGTTGTAACAACGGTATTGTAGTGAAATCATAGTAAGGTGAGGTTGTAACAACGGTAGTGTAGTGAAATCATAGTCAGGTGAGGTTGTAACAACGGTAGTGTAGTGAAATCATAGTAAGGTGAGGTTGTAACAACGGTAGTGTAGTGAAATCATAGTAAGGTGAGGTTGTAACAACGGTAGTGTAGTGAAATCATAGTAAGGTGAGGTTGTAACAACGGTAGTGTAGTGAAATCATAGTCAGGTGAGGTTGTAACAACGGTAGTGTAGTGAAATCATAGTCAGGTGAGGTTGTAACAACGGTAGTGTAGTGAAATCATAGTCAGGTGAGGTTGTAACAACGGTAGTGTAGTGAAATCATAGTAAGGTGAGGTTGTAACAACGGTATTGTAGTGAAATCATAGTCAGGTGAGGTTGTAACAACGGTAGGGTAGTGAAATCATAGTAAGGTGAGGTTGTAACAACGGTAGTGTAGTGAAATCATAGTCAGGTGAGGTTGTAACAACGGTAGGGTAGTGAAATCATAGTAAGGTAAGGTTGTAACAACGGTAGGGTAGTGAAATCATAGTAAGGTAAGGTTGTAACAACGGTATTGTAGTGAAATCATAGTCAGGTGAGGTTGCAACAAAGACAGTGTGTAGTGCCTAACAGGCTCAACTGTATGCTCCCAAGGGAGTTGAGAAGGACTTGAATAAAATAAACGGCTGGCGATAACTGATAAACACCCTGTCAGGATACCAAGCCATTTTAAAAGATAACTGATAAACACCCTGTCAGGGTACCAAGCCATTTTAATAGATAAATGATACACACTCTGTCAGGATATCAAGTCATTTTAACAGATAAATGAAACTCTGTCAGGATATCAAGCCATTTTAATAGATAAATGATACACACTCTGTCAGGATACCAACACACTCTGTCAGGATACCAAGCCATTTTAATAGATAAATGATACACACTCTGTCAGGATACCAAGCCATTTTAATAGATAAATGATACACACTCTGTCAGGATACCAAGCCATTTTAATAGAAAATGAGAACTCTGCCAGGATACCAAGCCATTTTAATAGATAAATGATACACTCTGTCAGGATACCAAGCCATTTTAATAGATAAATGATACAAACTTTGTCAGTTTAATAGACAAATGAGGTTGTAAATGATACACACTCTGTCAGGATACCAGTTTTAATAGATAAATGATACAAATAGTCAGGTACCAAGCCATTTTAATAGATAAATGATACACAACAGGATACCAAGCCATTTTAATAGACAAATGATAACTCTGTCAGGATATCAAGCCATTTGATAAATGATAAACACTCTGTCAGGATACACAAATTTTAATAGATAAATGATACATAACAGGCTCTTGAGGATACTTTTAATAGATAAATGATACACATTCTGTCAGGATACCAAGCCATTTTAATAGATAAATGATAAACGGCTGTCAGGATAAAGCCATTTTAATAGATAAATGATACACACTCTGTCAGGATACCAAGCCATTTTAATAGATAAATGATACACACTCTGTCAGGGTACCAAGCCATTTTAATAGATAAATGATACACACTCTGTCAGGATACCAAGCCATTTTTTAATAGATAAATGATAAAACTCTGTCAGGATACCAAGCCATTTTAATAGATAAATGATAACTCTGTCAGGATACCAAGCCATTTTAATAGATAAATGATACACACTCTGTCAGGGTACCAAGCCATTTTAATAGATAAATGATAACTCTCAGTACAAGCCATTTTAATAGATAAATGATACAAACTCTGTCAGGATACCAAGCCATTTTAATAGATAAATGATACACACTCTGTCAGGATACCAAGCCATTTTAATAGATAAATGATACACACTCTGTCAGGGTACCAAGCCATTTTAATAGATAAATGATAACTCTGTCAGGATACCAAGCCATTTTAATAGATAAATGATAAACTCTGTCAGGATACCAAGCCATTTTAATAGATAAATGATACACGCTCTGTCAGGATACCAAGCCATTTTAATACATAAATGATAACTCTGTCAGGATACCAAGCCATTTTAATAGATAAATGATAAACACTCTGTCAGGATACCAAGCCATTTTAATAGATAAATGATACACATTCTCTGTCAGGATACCAAGCCATTTTAATAGATAAATGATAACTCTGTCAGGATACCAAGCCATTTTAATAGATAAATGATACACTCTCTGTCAGGATACCAAGCCATTTTAATAGATAAATGATAACACTCTGTCAGGGTACCAAACCATTTTAATAGATAAATGATAAATGAGGATACCAAGCCATTTTAATAGATAAATGATACTCTGTCAGGATACCAAGCCATTTTAATAGATAAATGATACACACTCTGTCAGGATACCAAGCCATTTTAATAGATAAATGATACAACTCTGTCAGGGTACCAAACCATGTTCATAGATAAATACCAAGATTTTAATAGATAAATGATAAACTCACTCTTTAATAGATAAATGATAACTCTACCAAGCCATTTTAATAGATAAATGATAACTCTCTGTCAGGATACCAAGCCATTTTAATAGATAAATGAGAACTCTGTCAGGATACCAAGCCCTTTTAATAGATAAATGATACACACTCTGTCAGGATACCAAGCCATTTTAATAGATAAATGATACAAACTCTGTCAGGATACCAAGCCATTTTAATAGATAAATGATACACACTCTGTCAGGGTACCAAGCCATTTAATAGATAAATGATAACTCTGTCAGGATACCAAGCCATTTTAATAGATAAATGATACACACTCTGTCAGGATACCAAGCCATTTTAATAGATAAATGATAACTCTGTCAGGATACCAAGCCATTGGAATAGATAAATGATACCATTTTAATAGATAAATGATACACACTCTGTCAGGATACCAAGCCATTTTTATAGATAAATGATACACACTCTGTCAGGATACCAAGCCATTTTAATAGATAAATGATACACACTCTGTCAGGGTACCAAGCCATTTTAATAGATAAATGATACACACTCTGTCAGGATACCAAGCCATTTTAATAGATAAATGATACACACTCTGTCAGGATACCAAGCCATTTTAATAGATAAATGATACACGCTCTGTCAGGATACCAAGCCATTTTAATAGATAAATGATACACACTCTGTCAGGATACCAAGCCATTTTAATAGATAAATGATACATACTGTCAGGATACCAAGCCATTTTAGATCAATGATAACTCTGTCAGGATACCAAGCCATTTTAATAGATAAATGATACACACTCTGTCAGGATACCAAGCCATTTTTATAGATAAATGATACACACTCTGTCAGGATACCAAGCTATTTTAATAGATAAATGATACACACTCTGTCAGGATACCAAGCCATTTTAATAGATAAAATGATACACCATTTTTAATAGATAAATGATACACACTCTGTCAGGATACCAAGCTATTTTAATAGATAAATGATAACAGCCTGTCAGGATACCAAGCCATTTTAATAGATAAATGATACACACTCTGTCAGGATACCAAGCCATTTTAATAGATAAATGATACACTCTGTCAGGATACCAAGCCATTTTTATAGATAAATGATACACACTCTGTCAGGATACCAAGCCATTTTTATAGATAAATGATACACACTCTGTCAGGATACCAAGCCATTTTAATAGATAAATGATACAAACTCTGTCAGGATACCAAGCCATTTTAATAGATAAATGATACACAAGCTCTGTCAGGATACCAAGCCATTTTAATAGATAAATGATACACACTCTGTCAGGATACCAAGCCATTTTAATAGATAAATGATACACACTCTGTCAGGATACCAAGCCATTTTAATAGATAAATGATACACACTCTGTCAGGGTACCAAGCCATTTTAATAGATAAATGATAACTCTGTCAGGGTACCAAGCCATTTTAATAGATAAATGATAACACTCTGTCAGGATACCAAGCCATTTTAATAGATAAATGATAACTCTGTCAGGATACCAAGCCATTTTAATAGATAAATGATACACACTCTGTCAGGATACCAAGCCATTTTAATAGATAAATGATACACACTCTGTCAGGATACCAAGCCATTTTAATAGATAAATGATACACACTCTGTCAGGATACCAAGCCATTTTAATAGATAAATGATAACTCTGTCAGGATACCAAGCCATTTTAATAGATAAATGATAAATGATAACACTCTGTCAGGATACCAAGGATAAATGATAGCTCTGTCAGGATACCAAGCCATTTTAATAGATAAATGATAACTCTGTCAGGATACCAAGCCATTTTAATAGATAAATGATAACTCTGTGTCAGGATACCAAGCCATTTTAATAGATAAATGATAACTCTGTCAGATACCAAGCCATTTTAATAGATAAATGATAACATCTGTCAGGATACCAAGCCATTTTAATAGATAAATGATACACACTCTGTCAGGATACCAAACCATTTTAATAGATAAATGATAAAACTCTGTCAGGATACCAAGCCATTTTAATAGATAAATGATAACTCTGTCAGGATACCAAGCCATTTTAATAGATAAATGATACACACTCTGTCAGATACCAAGCCATTTTAATAGATAAATGATACACTCTGTCAGGATACCAAGCCATTTTAATAGATAAATGATACACACTCTGTCAGGATACCAAGCCATTTTAATAGATAAATGATACACACTCTGTCAGGATACCAAGCAGATAAATGATAACTCTGTCAGGATACCAAGCCATTTTAATAGATAAATGATACAAACTCTGTCAGGATACCAAGCCATTTTAATAGATAAATGATACACACTCTGTCAGGATACCAAGCCATTTTTATAGATAAATGATACACACTCTGTCAGGATACCAAGCCATTTTAATAGATAAATGATACACACTCTGTCAGGATACCAAGCCATTTTAATAGATAAATGAAATGATACCACATTTTAATCTGTCAGGATACCAAGCCATTTTAATAGATAAATGATAACACTCTGTCAGGATACCAAGCCATTTTAATAGATAAATGATACACACTCTGTCAGGATACCAAGCCATTTTAATAGATAAATGATACACACTCTGTCAGGGTACCAAGCCATTTTAATAGATAAATGATACACACTCTGTCAGGATACCAAGCCATTTTAATAGATAAATGATAACTCTGTCAGGATACCAAGCCATTTTAATAGATAAATGATACACACTCTGTCAGGATACCAAGCCATTTTAATAGATAAATGATAACTCTGTCAGGATACCAAGCCATTTTAATAGATAAATGATAACACTCTGTCAGGATACCAAGCCATTTTAATAGATAAATGATAACATTGTCAGATACCAAGCCATTTTAATAGATAAATGATACACTCAGGGTACCAAGCCATTTTAATAGATAAATGATACACACTCTGTCAGGGTACCAAGCCATTTTAATAGATAAATGATACACACTCTGTCAGGATACCAAGCCATTTTAATAGATAAATGATAACTCTGTCAGGATACCAAGCCATTTTAATAGATAAATGATAACTCTGTCAGGATACTAAGCCATTTTAATAGATAAATGATACACACTCTGTCAGGATACCAAGCCATTTTAATAGATAAATGATAACACTCTGTCAGGGTACCAAGCCATTTTAATAGATAAATGATACACACTCTGTCAGGATACCAAGCCATTTTAATAGATAAATGATACACACTCTGTCAGGATACCAAGCCATTTTAATAGATAAATGATAACACTCTGTCAGGATACCAAGCCATTTTAATAGATAAATGATAACTCTGTCAGGATACCAAGCCATTTTAATAGATAAATGATAACACTGTCAGGATACCAAGCCATTTTAATAGATAAATGATACACACTCTGTCAGGATACCAAGCCATTTTAATAGATAAATGATAACTCTGTCAGGATACCAAGCCATTTTAATAGATAAATGATACACACTCTGTCAGGATACCAAGCCATTTTAATAGATAAATGATACACACTCTGTCAGGATATCAAGCCATTTTAATAGATAAATGATACACACTCTGTCAGATAACCAAGCCATTTTAATAGATAAATGATACACTCTGTCAGGATATCAAGCCATTTTAATAGATAAATGATAACTCTGTCAGGATACCAAGCCATTTTAATAGATAAATGATACACACTCTGTCAGGGTACCAAGCCATTTTAATAGATAAATGATACACACTCTGTCAGGATACCAAGCCATTTTAATAGATAAATGATAACACTGTGTCAGGGTATAATAGATAAATGATAACATTTTAATAGATAAATGATACACACTCTGTCAGGATATCAAGCCATTTTAATAGATAAATGATACACACTGTGTCAGGGTAACAAACAATTTTAATAGATAAATGATAGTCAGGATATCAAGCCATTTTAATAGATAAATGATACACACTCTGTCAGGATACCAAGCCATTTTAATAGATAAATGATACACACTGTGTCAGGGTACCAAGCCATTTTAATAGATAAATGATACACACTCTGTCAGGATACCAAGCCATTTTAATAGATAAATGATAACTTGTCAGGATACCAAGCCATTTTAATAGATAAATGATAACTCTGTCAGGATACCAAGCCATTTTAATAGATAAATGATAACTCTGTCAGGATACCAAGCCATTTTAATAGATAAATGATACACACTCTGTCAGGATACCAAGCCATTTTAATAGATAAATGATAACTCTGTCAGGATACCAAGCCATTTTAATAGATAAATGATACACACTCTGTCAGGATACCAAGGTACCAAGCCATTTTAATAGATAAATGATACACACTCTGTCAGGGTACCAAGCCATTTTAATAGATAAATGATACACACTCTGTCAGGATACCAAGCCATTTTAATAGATAAATGATACACACTCTGTCAGGGTACCAAGCCATTTTAATAGATAAATGATATACACTCTGTCAGATACCAAGCCATTTTAATAGATAAATGATAACACTCTGTCAGAGTACAAGCCATTTTAATAGATAAAAAGATACACACTCTGTCAGAGTACCAAGCCATTTTAATAGATAAATGATAACTCTGTCAGAGTACCAAGCCATTTTAATAGATAAATGATAACTCTGTCAGAGTACCAAGCCATTTTAATAGATAAATGATACACACTCTGTCAGAGTACCAAGCCATTTTAATAGATAAATGATACACACTGTGTCAGGATACCAAGCCATTTTAATGGATAAATGATAACTCTGTCAGGATACCAAGCCATTTTAATAGATAAATGATAACTCTGTCAGGATACCAAGCCATTTTAATAGATAAATGATAACTCTGTCAGATACCAAGCCATTTTAATAGATAAATGATAACTCTGTCAGGATACCAAGCCATTTTAATTCAATACAAAAACATCCCCAAAAAAATGTTTTGACTTTTTTTCATTGACAAACGCTTAGTTCATGAAGCCATAAAAAGCTGGAACGGTTTTTTGCTTCGCGGTTGTGGATGATTTTTTATTCTGTTTTAATCTTGTGGGTTTTTTCTTGAGTTTTTAGGGAGAGAGAAAAGAGGGGGGGTGCTGTGACTTTTGTTTCGTTGATTTTGTGCCGTATTGTTTGTTTTTGTCTTTTTTTTTGGAGGGGGGAGGAACGGTTGGGTTTTTTGTTCTGGGGTTTGTGAGGGCTTCTTGTGTGTGTGTGTGTGTGTGTGTGTGTGTGTGTATGTGTGTGTGTGTGTGTGGTCAAGGCAAAAAACTATAAACTTTACATCTTCAATTATACATTATCTGTTTAATGAAACAATTTATCCAAAAAAGTCTTTTCATTGTTTTTGTTTCAGATTATACATTAATGTTTTTCAATGTTTTTGTTTCAGACTTCATATAAAGTCAATTGTTTTCCAGACTTCATATAAAGTCAACTTGTTTTCATTGTTTTTGTTTCAGACTTCATTAAAGTCAACTCGAATGTTTTCATTGTTTTTGTTTCAGACTTCATATAAAGTCAACTCGAATGTTTTTCAATGTTTTTGTTTCAGACTTCATATA
Organism: Doris montereyensis; assembly: GCA_037039925.1. Taxonomy (NCBI): domain Eukaryota; kingdom Metazoa; phylum Mollusca; class Gastropoda; order Nudibranchia; family Dorididae; genus Doris; species Doris montereyensis. The sequence goes on along the minus strand of JAXRKP010000030.1, from coordinate 559,019 downwards.
AAGTCAACTAGAATGTTTTTCAATGTTTTTGTTTCAGACTTCATATAAAGTCAACTTGTTTTCAGAGACTTCATATAAAGTCAACTCGAATGTTTTTCAAAGCGTGGAAAAGGTTTTTGCTCAAGTTATAGCCAACCCTACGGTAGCAGTAAGTCTTTCTGTGAACATTCCAAAACATGTTGCTTCTTTTCATATTGAACAAAGTGTGGAGAGATAAAAAGCACTGCTTTATCACCAACTGCATTAGGATAAAAATCAATGGTGTTTATATTTAATATAAAGCAGATTTTTTTTTAATTAATAAAATTTGATACATGTACGAAATACTGATCATAAAGTATTTCATTAGGTATTGATTGCAATTCCTTTAGCAGGGGAAATATAGGTTTGTAATTACTGGGTTAAACATTAGCAATTGCCACATAGACAAAAATGCAACTTATCGTTATTATACGTATCTTATCGTTATTATACGTATCTTATCGTTATTATACGTATCTTATCGTTATTATACGTATCTTATCGTTATTATACGTATCTTATCGTTATTATACGTATATTATCGTTATTATACATCTTATCGTTTATCGTTATTTTATCGTTAAGTATCTTTATCGTTATAAGAAGTATCTTTATCCTTATAAAAAATATCTTTATCGTTTTAAAAGCATATTTATTGTGATATCGTGATATGAAATATCTTTATCGTCATAAGAAGCATCTTTATCGTTATAAGAAATATCTTTATTGTTATAAGAAGTTATCTTTATCGTTATAAGAAGTATCTTTATTGTTATAAGAAATATCTTTATCGTTATAAGAAGTATCTTTATCGTTATAAGAAATATCTTTATTCTTATAAAAAGTATCTTTAACGTTATAAGAAGTATTTTTATCGTTATAAGAAATATCTTTATTGCTATAAGAAATATCTTTATCGTTATAAGAAATATCTTTATCGTTATAAGAAGTATCTTTATCATTATAAGAAATATCTTTATCGTTATAAGAAGTAGCTTTATCGTTATAAGAAATATCTTTATTGCTATAAGAAATATCTTTATTGTTATAAGAAGCATCTTTATCGTTATAAGAAGTATTATTATCGTTATAAGAAATATTTTTATCGTTATAAGAAGTATCTTTATCATTATAAGAAGTATCTTTATCGTTATAAGAAATATCTTTATCGTTATAAGAAGTATCTTTATCATTATAAGAAATATCTTTATCGTTATAAGAAGTAGCTTTATCGTTATAAGAAATATCTTTATCGCTATAAGAAATATCTTTATCGTTATAAGAAGTATCTTTATAGTTATAAGAAATATCTTTTTTCGTTATAAGAAGTATCTTTATAGTTACAAGAAGTATCTTTATCGTTATAAGAAGTATCTTATCGATATAAGAAGTATCTTTATCGTTATAAGAAGTATCTTTATCGTTATAAGAAGTATCTTTATCGTTATAAGAAGTATCTTTATCGTTATAAGAAGTATCTTTATCGTTATAAGAAGTATCTTTATCGTTATAAGAAGTATCTTTATAGTTATAAGAAGTATCTTTATCGTTATAAAACGTATCTTGTGATATAAGAAGTATCTTTATCGTTATAAGAAGTGTCTTTATCGTTATAAGAAGTGTCTTTATCGCTATAAGAAGTATCTTTATCGTTATAAGAGTATTTTTATCGTTATAAAAGTATCTTTATCGTTATAAGAAGTATCTTTATCGTTATAAGAAGTATCTTTATCGTTATAAAAAGTATCTTTATCGTTATAAGAAGTATCTTATGATATAAGAAATATCTTTATCGTTATAAAGAAGTATCTTTATCGTTATAAAAAGTATCGTTATCGTTATAATCGTTAAAGTATCTTTATCGTTATAAGAAGTATCTTTATCGTTATAAGAAGTATCTTTATCGTTATAAGAAGTATCTTTATCGTTATAAGAAGTATCTTTATCGTTATAAGAAGTATCTTTATCATTATAAGAAGTATCTTTTTCGTTATAAGAAATATCTTTATCGTTATAAGAAGTATCTTTATCGTTATAAGAAGTATATTATGATATAAGAAGTATCTTTATCGTTATAAAAAGTATCTTTATCGTTATACAAAGTATCTTTATCGTTATAAGAAGTATCTTTATCGTTATAAGAAGTATCTTTATCGTTATAAAAAATATCTTTATCGTTATAAGAAGTATCTTTATCGTTATAAGAAGTATCTTTATCGCTATAAGAAGTATCTTATGATATAAGATGTATTTTTATCGTTATAAGAAGTATCTTTATCGTTAAAAGATGTATCTTTATCGTTATAAGAAGTATCTTTATCGTTATAAGAAGTTTCTTACGACATAAGAAGTATCTTTATCGTTATGAGAAGTATCTTACGATATAAGACGTATCTTTATCGTTATAAAAAGAAGCGTTATCATTATAAGAAGTATTTTTATCGTTATAAGAAGTATCTTTATTGTTATAAAAAATATCTTTATCGTTATAAGAAATTTTCTTGCGATATATAAAGTATCTTTATCGCTATAATATAAGAAACGTCTTGATCGTTATAAGAAGTATCTTTATCGTTAAAAAAGAATCGCTATCATTCTAAGAAGTATCTTTATCATTCTAAGAAGTATCTTTATCGTTATAAAGTATCTTGCGATATAAAAGTATCTTAATCGTTATAAAAAGTATCTTGATATAAGAAGTATCTTTATCGTTATAAAAAGTATCTAACGCTATAAGAAGTATCTTTATCGTTATAAAAAGTATTGTTATAATTATATGAAGTATCTTTATCGTTATAAAAAGAATTGTTATCATTATAAGAAGTATCTTTATCGTTATAAAAAGTATTGTTATCATTATAAGAAGTATCTTTATCGCTATAAAAAGTATTGTTATCATTATAAGAAGTATCTTTATCGCTATAAAAAGTATTGTTATCATTATAAGAAGTATCTTTATCGCTATAAAAAGTATTGTTATCATTATAAGAAGTATCTTTATCGCTATAAAAGTATTGTTATCATTATAAGATCTTTATCGTATAAAAAGTATTGTTATCATTATAAGAAGTATCTTTATCGCTATAAAAGTATTGTTATCGTTATAAGAAGTATCTTTATCGCTATAAAAGTATCTTTATCGGTATAAAAAGTATCTTTATCGCTATAAAAAGTATCTTACTATATACGAAGTATCTTTATCGGTATAAAAGTATTGTTATCATTATAAGAAGTATCTTTATCGCTATAAGAAGTATCTTTATCGGTATAAAAAGTATTGTTATCATTATAAGAAGTATCTTTATCGCTATAAGAAGTATCTTTATCGGTATAAAAAGTATTGTTATCATTATAAGAAGTATCTTACGATACAACAAGTATCTTTATCGGTATGAAAATATTGTTATCATTATAAGAAGTATCTTTATCGTTATAAAAAGAATCGTTATCATTATAAGAAGTATCTTTATCGTTATAAAAAGAATCGTTATCATTATAAGAAGTATCTTTATCGTTATAAAAAAGAATCGTTATCATTATAAGAAGTATCTTTATCGCTATAAAAAGTATTGTTATCATTATAAGAAGTATCTTTATCGCTATAAAAAGAATTGTTATCATTATAAGAAGTATCTTTATCGCTATAAAAATATTGTTATCATTATAAGAAGTATCTTTATCGGTATAAAAGAATCGTTATCATTATAAGAAGTATCTTTATCGGTATAAAAAGAATCGTTATCATTATAAGAAGTATCTTTATCGTTATAAAAAGAATCGTTATCATTATAAGAAGTATCTTTATCGGTATAAAAAGAATCGTTATCATTATAAGAAGTATCTTTATCGGTATAAAAAGAATTGTTATCATTATAAGAAGTATCTTTATCGGTATAAAAAAGAATCGTTATCATTATAAGAAGTATCTTGTGATATAAGAAGTATCTTTATTGCTATAATATAAGAAACATCTTTATCGTTATAAACGGTATATTTATCACTATAAGAAGCCATGATGAATCCTTGATTCCTACATTGGTATACCTGTTTTACTACCGGTTTTATTTAGTTCCTCTATTTTGGGTTCAGTAGCTTTCTTCTCTTCCTTTTTCTGTTTGTTTTCTTCAGTCAGTAATCTCATTTTGGCAATCACTAGGTGATGATCACTAAATATTTCTGCTCCTCTGTTTAATCTTGCATCTAATCTACTGTAAAAAGGGAGCTGCGAACTATTATGTAGTTTATCATTGATTTTTCACACATGTCTTCATTTAGCCTTGTATATTTGTGGATATCTTTATGAGGAAAAAGGTGTTGGCTATTTTCATGTTATGCTTGAGGCAAAAATCTATTAGTCTCTCTCCATTTGGAGAAGCCGTTGTGTCTCCTTCTTTACCTATTAGTACTACTCCTCCTGACGTTTCTACATTGTTGTCTACTCGTTTAAATCTCCTAAAAGCATTATAAAATATCTTTATTGATATAAGAAATATCTTTATTGTTATGAGAAGTACCTTTATCAATTGAAGAAATATCTTTATCGTTATAAAAAGTATCTTCATCGTTATAAGGAGTATCTTTATCCTTATAAGAAATATCTTTATCGTTATAAGAAATATCTTTATCGTTATAGGAGTACCTTTATCGTTATAAGGAGTATCTTTATCGTTATACGGAGTATCTTTATCCTTATAAGAAATATCTTTATCGTTATAAAACATATCTTTATCGTTATAAGAAATATCTTTATCGTTACTATAAGTATCTTTATCGTTATAAGAAGTATCTTTATCGTTATAAGGAGCATCTTTATCGTTATAAGGAGTATCTTTATCGTTATAAGAAGTACCTTTATAGTTATATGAAGTATCTTTATCGTTATAACAAGTATCTTTATCGTTATAAGAAGTACCTTTATAGTTATATGAAGTATCTTTATCGTTATAAGGAGTATCTTTATCGTTATAAGAAATACCTTCATCGTTATAAGAAATACCTTTATCGTTATAAGAAATAGCTTTATCGTTATAAGAAGTATCTTTATCGATATAAGACATATTTTTTATCATTATAAGAAATATCTTTATCGTTATAAGAAATATCTTTATCGTTATAAGAGTTATCTATATCGTTATAAGAAGTACCTTTATCGTTGTAAGAAATACTTTTATGGTTATAAGAAATATCTTTATCGTTATAAGAAATACCTTTATCGTTATAAGAAATAGCTTTATCGCTATATGAAGTATCTATATCGTTATAAGAAGTACCTTTATCGTTATAAAAATACCTTTATCGATATAAGAAATATCTTTATTGTTATAAGAGGTATCTATATTGTTACAAGAAGTACCTTTATCGTTATGAAAATACCTTTATCGTTATAAGAAATATCTTTATCGTTATAAGAGGTATCTATATCGTTACAAGAAGTACTTTTATCGTTATAAGAAATACCTTTATCGATATAAGAAATATCTTTATCGTTATAAGAAATATCTTTACCGTTATAAGAAATATCGTCATCGTTATAAGAAATACCTTTATCGTTATAAGAAATACCTTCATCGTTATAAGAAATGTATTTATTGTTATAAGAAATATCTTTATTGTTGTAAGTAGTATCTCTATCGTTAATTTCAATCATCTTTATTTCCAGGTTCAGCTAGCAGCCAGCATACCGTCAAGTTGTCACACTCACAAGTTGCCAGATGAAATCTCAGATCTCATTTGCCAGAAACTTCGGGCTTCCTGTGACAAGGTAGATACAACAGCATTAACCAAGGTATACTAATTTGTGTTCTTTGTCTCACATGTGCATATTATTATGTCTTATGTCTTTTTCGTATTTTCTTTTCAAATTTAAACTTTGATTACTTACATTGAAATCATGTGGTCTGACAGTATTGTCAGTAATTCAGTTGGTCGAAGATGTTTGTAGTGCAATATAACGTTAAATTCATTATTAAAGTTGGTTGTTAGAAGATGTTTGTACTCCAATATAACGTTAACTTCATTATTAAAGTTGGTCGTTAGAAGATGTTTGTATTCCAATATAACGTTACATTCATTATTAAGGTTGGTCGTTAGAAGATGTTTGTATTCCAATATAACGTTAAATTCATTATTAAAGTTGGTCGTTAGAAGATGTTTGTATTCCAATATAACGTTAAATTCATTATTAAAGTTGGTCGTTAGAAGATGTTTGTATTCCAATATAAGGTTAAATTCATTATTAAAGTTGGTCGTTAGAAGATGTTTGTATTCCAATATAACGTTAACTTCATTATTAAAATTGGTCGCTAGAAGATGTTTGTATTCCAATATAACGTTAAATTCATTATTAAAGTTGGTGGTCAGAAGATGTTTGTATTCCAATATAACGTTAAATTCATTATTAAAGTTGGTGGTCAGAAGATGTTTGTATTCCAATATAACGTTAAATTCATTATTAAAGTTGGTTGTTAGAAGATGTTTGTATTCCAATATAACGTTACATTCATTATTAAAGTTTGTGGTTAGAAGATGTTTGTATTCCAATATAACGTTAAATTCATTATTAAGGTTGGTCGTTAGAAGATGTTTGTATTCCAATATAACGTTAAATTCATTATTAAAGTTGGTGGTTACTCCTCTTTCATCTCTGAATTTAACTATGTTTGAATTGTTCTAGTAGAATATGTTTTAACTGCTCTTGTTGAATATGTTAACATTTTTCTGATAGAATGCGTTTTAATGTCTCTGATAGAATACGTTTAAATTTCTTTGGTTGAGTATGTTTGAATTTTTCAGATTGAATACGTTTAAATTTCTGTGATAAAATACATTTAAATTTCTGTGATAAATTGAATATATTTAAATTTCTGTGATAAAATACATTTAAATTTCTGTGATAAAATACGTTTAAATTTCTCTGATAGAATGCATTAAAAATTTCTTTCATAAATTGCATTTAAATTTCACTGGTAAAATACGTTTGAATTTTTCTGATAGAATGTGTTTATATTTCTCTGATAGAATACGGTCAAATTTCTCTGATACAATACATTTAAATCGCTCTGATAGAATACGTTTGTATTTCTCTGATAGAATACGTTTAAATTGCTCTGATAGTATACGTTTGAATTTCTCTGAAATAATACGTTTATATTTCTATGAAAGAATACTTTAAATTTCTCTGATATAATACGTTTATATTTCTCTGGTAGAGTACGTTTATATTTTTCTCCGATATAATAAATTTGAATTTGTCGCATAGAATACATTTAAATTTCTCTCATAGAATACGTTTAAATTTCTCTCATAGAATACGTTTAAATTTCTCTGGTAGAATACGTTTATACTTCTTTGAGAGAATACGTTAAAAAATTCTCAAAGAATACGTTAAAATTTATCAAATAGAATACATTTAAATTTCTCTGGTAGAATACGTTAAATAATTTCTGGTAGAATACGTTTGAATTGCTCTGGTAGAATTCGTTTTGAATTGCCTTGGTAAATAAAATGTTCATGTGGTTTGTTTGGGCGGGCAGTGGATAAGTATGCACCTGTACGGGAGAAGATAATCTCGCCCTCTGCAAGTCTCCTGCTGCCTTGCAGGCGGGTCTTGGCTGACCAAAGGCTAAGGGATGTAACCCTGACATAAAACAACCTGGTGCATTGCAGGCCGGTCTTGACTGACCAAAGGCTAAGGGAGTTAACCCTGACAGAAGATAACCTGCTGCCTTGCAGGCTGCTGGTCTTGAATGACCAAAGGCTAAGGAGTTAACCCTGACAGAAAATAAAAAAGCCTGGTAGGAGGTCTCAAGGTGACAGCCCACGACTATTAGAGGTAAATATTAAACCAAAAGCAAGAGAAATTAAATTATTAATAGCTTATGGACCGAACGAAGACGCCACTAAAGAAGAAAAATATATCTTCGAAAACGATTTACAAATCGCTGCAGAGAATCTTAAACACAAACAGGAACTCATGATTTTAGGAGATTTAAATGCTAGAGTAGGCAACAATAAAGAAACGTCAGGAGGAGTAATAGGTAAAGAAGGAGAGACAATAACTTCTCCAAATGGAGAGAGACTAATAGATTTTTGTCTAAAGAATAACATGAAAATATCTAACACATTTTTTCCTCGTAAAGCTATCCCCAAATATACAAGAGTAAATGAAGACAGTTTAGACAGGTGTGAAAAGTCAATGGTAGACTACATAACCTAATAATTGCCAAAATGAGATTACTGACTGAAGAACACAAACAGAAAAAAAAAAAGAGAAGAAAGCTACTAAACTTAAAATAAAGGAACTAAATAAACCAATAGTAAAACAGATTTATCAGTCAAAGCAGATGGATCTGAATGATAGCACAATAGAAGACAAGTGGCAATTGTATAAAGAACCACTCCTCAGTTGTACTGAAGAGGTTTGTGGTAGGAAACAAATTAAAGGAGATGGGAAAAGAACAGCATGGTGGACTTAGAGTGTCAAAACTTAGATCAAAGAAAAGAAGTATGCCTGGAAGAAATACTTGCAAACAAATAAACCAGAGGATAGGATAGATTACATGAATAAAAGAACTATCGCCAAAGAGGAAGTGAGGACAGCAAAACAGGAACAATGGGAAGAGTTTGGACAAAGACTTCAAGAAAGCTATCATCAAGGAAATCAAAAGCTGTCCTGGGGGGAGCAATGAAGAGCACGAGAAAGACCAAAACATGCCCAATACGACAAATTAAGAATGCCAACGAAGAAATAATGAGAGAAGACAGCGAAATCATGGAAACATGGAGAAAATATTTTCAACAATTACATAATCCCTCCAGAACATATGGAACAAGGAGTAAAGATCAATTAGTAAGAGTAACAAGTAATCCAGAGGAGACAGCTGAAGGTGTAGATATATCAATGGAAGAAATCCAAACAGCTATAAGAAAAGTGAAATCAGGAAAAGCCCCAGGAGCAGATCAAATTTATCCAGAAATGATTAAAAACCAAGGGAGAGAGGCAGACAAACTACTACATGCAATATGCCAACAAGCATGGAAGTCCAAATAGGTGCCAGACGACTGGAAAAAGGGAACGGTAGTACCAATACACAAGAAAGGATCAACTATGGAATGCTCAAACTATAGATGGATATCACTACTTAGCGTTCCAGGAAAAGTGTATGCCAGGATACTGGAAATGAGACTAAGGAAAAGAGGAAAGGATCAGATTGAAGAACATCAGAGTAGATTTAGACCAGGAAGAAGTGTACAAGACCACACATTTACAATCAGACAAGTGATAGAAAAATTCCTTGAGAGAAACATTGACTTGCACCTGTGTTTTATAGACATAAAAAAGGCGATTAACACTGTGGGGAGGGACGAACCATGGCATTTCTTAAAAGAACACAACGTAGAGCAAAATTTAATAGAAGCCATTAAAAGTTTTAACCAACATGTATAGTGAGAGTAGATATAGGAGCAAGAGAAAGACAGAATTGTATTCTAAGTCCTCTTTGTTTATCACATTTATGGATTCAGTCGCAAAGGCATTCTCAACAATGGAGAAATGAATGTAGGTATGTGGAAGCTCAATCCAGTAAATGTATCAATGCTTTCATTTGCCGATGATTTAGTTCCGTTTGCAAAATCAGAAAGGGACCTTCAGTCGAATATCAACATTATGAACAATGAACTAAATAAAAAAGGAATGAGAGTAAATGCAAAGAAAACCAAAACAATGCTAGTAACTAGGAAAGCTAAAACACAAAATCTTAAATTGGGCAGGAGAATTTAGAACACGTTGACAGCTACAATTACCTAGATGTAACGATTAACTCTGAGGGAAAACTAAGACTAAGAGAAGAAATCAGCTAGAGAATCAAAAAAGGCAAGTGCAATATATAACCATCTAGGAAAGGCATTTGTAGGTAAACAAGAACTGTCAACAAAAACCAAAATGGCAGTATACAATACAGTTTATTGTCCTACTCTCCTCTATGGCAGTGAAACCTGGACTTAAGACAGTAGGGAATACAGTAGAGTACAGGCAGCTGAAATGAAATATTTAAGAATAGTAGTAGTAGTAGGAAAAACTAAAAAAGACAAAATCAGAAACACAACAATAAGAGATCAAACCAAAGCAGATAGCATAAAAACTAAGAAAAAACAAATCAATTGAGATGATTTGGGCATGTAAACAGAATAAATGACAATAGAATAGCTAAATCAGTATACAGTGCTAAATTCCAAGGTAAAAAAGACCAAAAGGCAGACCTCGGAGAAAGTGGGAAGAATATATAAAAGAGGCATTGAAGCATAGAAATTTAACTTTTAGAAGGAAACAGAAAATGCCAGGACAGGGCATCCTGGAGAAATCATATTGGGCGTCTGAACCCATACACCGAAAGGTCGAATGGGAACTGATAAAAAAAGAAAGCAAGGGTTTGTTTGGGTTGGGTTTTTTACGCCCTTCTTATTCTCAATTCATAATTCAAATTCCATCATTGAATTTAAGTCTTTCTGAGTTTTTAAGAGATGACAACTCTATTTTTAATTTATTTCTTCTCATTTTTTTTGGTTTGAATACTTTGAAACAAAATTGATTTTGAAAAAGAAACAAATTTAAACAGATATGATCACTGCTGAGCATGGCTGTGTTGCCTTGTTTCATTCAAATTTATGCCATCCACCATGTCTGGTGACAAACACGTGTAAGAGAGATAGAAAAGAAATAGGACCTGCCAGCAGCGCTGTGTGTGGCAATAAATTTGAATTTAAAAGCAATATAAAAATGAAACAAGACATTTGAAAATGTCATTAACAAAAATGGGAAAAGACGGGCTCTTTTCACTTTCACACATTGGTAGTAATTTCAATTTTTTAAACTCATTTTTTCGCTCTTTGACTTTTCCTCTGTCAGCTGATCAGAGCCAATTACAACAAAAACACAAAGTTGCTGTCCCAGTGGTCGGAAGAATACTTGCAACGCTACGCCAAAAGAGTGTGGGTTTGTCACGTGGCAAATGGTCATACAGAGACCACCAATGAAAATAATCGACAAGTATAGCTCCTTCGACGAAATGAAACACAGGTTGTGGTGGTCATGCAACCAATCAAAAGCAAGGAAAGTCGATTACACAATCTGGCCTGCGTTGTATGATTATGAAGGCGGTTATCTTATGGTGAAAGCATGTGTTCATGCAAGCTGATATTTCCACATCATCTGTCATTGTAATGCATTGTATTTAGTATATGTATTTTATTTTAAGTCAGATTTATGAGAGAGCTGTGTTGAGTGTCTGCAATTTCAGTATTTTATCTGAGTTGAACATGTGTGATTTTGAATGATTTTGTCAAGAAATTAAATTCATTGTGCTTGCCATTTTAACATATGATGCTAATTTTATCACTTTTGACATATGATGCTAATTTTATCATTTCTTATTATGTGCCATTGAGATTTGGACTGCTCAAACTCAAACATATATTGTCACGGTATTTCGTACCTTTAACTTTTTAAAAAAAATGTTTTTTAAATTGGAGGACATCAGTATCAAAACTGACACTGACATCTCTGACCTGACAAAAAGTATGCAAAGTGGTATACATGGACATAATTTTTAGGTAAAATAAATATTGAAGAGAAACTGTGTGAAAAATATTAGTAGTTCCAAAAATTAAACTTTTACTTACTTTTAGTTTTAGATTAGATTTAATTAAATATCGAACAGAAACTGTGTGAACAATATTATTAGTCCCAAAAATTAAACTTTTAGATTAGATTTAATTAAATATCGAACAGAAACTGTGTGAACAATATTAGTCCCAAATATCAGTTTTATTTAAACTTCCAGGTTCATTAAAATCTAACAGAACATGGATGAAAAAAATGTATACCCAAAAATGATAGTTTTACAAATGAGGTTGAGGTAATTGCAAATATAAGGTAATTGCCAAATATAAGATTATTGAAAAATCACCGTGATCCCCTGATCGTGACTGGAGACGAAATTTCCCACCTTTTACTTTCACTTTCACTTTCACTTTCATTAATGACAGGGCCACTGCTCCAAATTATGTCCCTTTAACCATAGGCTGGCTTTCAAGAGTACATAGAGCATTATGTGGAGCATGTGCATTCTAGACGATATGAGATGATAAAGGAGGAACTCTTCCAGAGTTTGATGTGCTTGTAAAGATAAAGATAAAGATGGACTTATAGTCCATATCCCCGCAGGCTCACCGATTTTACATCATTATGTCTTTTCTAAGGAAATGTCTATAATTTTCAACATATTTTGTGGGAACCGGTTGAAAGATACAACAAATCAATTTTTTATTTAGCATATGCAACACATATCAATTCCCTTGAACTCTTTATTTGATCTGTAATATTAATACATGTAGATCTACAAAAGATGCAAATATCTATTGTCGTGTCCTTTTCCTGAATTTGTCGATGGAAAACCTCCTTAAGGTACATGTACTTAATATTTCTCCATGAAATTTTCATTGAAAAATAATTTCAAACATGGGGCATTCGGTGACGGAGGGTTTTCTATGGGTTTTTCCCAATTTATTTAAGTAGGCCTACATATTGTATTCTTCAAGGATTTATCATAAACAAATTATTTTATCAGTAAAACAGTGAGATGTTTGATGAAATTCAAAACATATCATTCACTTCATGTGTATACTAAAGTTCTTTAAATATTTTTATGGATCGATTTCGTCAGAACAACCTGGCTTTACAAAACAAACCAAAGTTTTTCCAAGGAGGATGACTGATACATCTGACTTGGTCTTGAGTGTTTACGTAAATACAAGTGTTTCTGTGTTTTTAAGGATCATGTGTTATTGATAAATCTATAATAATGTAATCAGATACCACCTTTCTGAGGAACAGATTAATTTCTCTTAAAGTACTTTATTCAGCAAACCTTACTATGAAAAGCAATTTCTCTTTATTTGAAAAGGAGTTTGGGAAAAACAGTATATTTCAAAAATCACCGTGAGATCACCGGTACGGTATATGGTGGATGTCAATAAAAAACAAACATCTCAAAGTTTTTAAAAACGTCATTGTATCATTAATAAAATTAATAGATGGATAGCCTTTGTCATTTTCGATGTATTGTCCATGAAATATTGATGATCCCCGCTGAATCCCGGAGACTGACCCATCGAACCCTTGGGGTTTGATTGAACCAGGTTAAGTACCCTTGGGGTTTGATTAAACCCACGTTAAGAACCCTTGGAGTTTGATTGAACCCAGGTTAAGATAATAAGAACCCTTGGGGCTTGATTGAACCTAGGTTAATAACCCCTGTTCCAGTGTCTTCTACTGCACAGCCACATTAGATTGCAGGATCTAATTTATTATTGTTGCTCTAAATGAACGGTGGAAATGGAAGGAGTGAATGGGACACCTGTTTGAGGCTAAATGAGTTAAGCTTCCCCTGAATAGCTGTTTTGACAGAGAAGGAACTCCATTTTAACTAATTTAACACATAATAATTTAATAAATGTAAATGCTTTAGTGCAAAATACAATTTCCCTTGAAACTGTTATTTCATTGTACATTTCTGTCATGTCATTTCCTTACACTGCAATTTTTTACAAAGAAAACATTTTATTTTCTTTTTGTTTCCTCATCAACGTTTACTGGTACAATCAATTTCATTGTTTCTTTTTGTTGTTTCAATGGTTTCAAAGGTACAAATTTCATTGTTTTCTTTTTGTTGTTTCCTCATCAACGTGTTTCAAAGGTACAACCAATTTCATTGTTTCTTTTTGTTGTTTCCTCATCAACAACCAATTTCATTGTTTCTTTTTTTCATCAACGTGTTTCAAAGGTAACAACCAATTTCATTGTTTCTTTTTGTTGTTTCTCATTTGGTAACAACCAATTTCATTGGTTGTTTCCTCATCAACGTGTTTCAAAGGTATTATATTTATTGTTTCCAAAGGTAACAACCAATTTCATTGTTTCAAATAGGCCCGCTATTATATTTATTGAAGTCGTTTATGTATTTTGTTTTATTGTAAGAGAATTAATAGACCATTGAGTTGTTTTTGCATTATTTATTAAAAAGTGATGACTTTTTTTTTTCATTTTTTCTCAAAATTTGTGTCAGATTTTGTCTTTCCATTTCTGGAAAAGTAATGCAAAGCTTAAATGAAGAATGAATCAAGTTCCGTATATTGAGTAGATTACAGTCCTGCCATTTAGGTTCTTACGTGTAATCATCCACCTCTACAGCTGGCTTTGTCTACCGTTCACGAGCCAATCACATCGCCAGATTACAGTCCTGCCATTTGGGTTCTTACGTGTAATCATCCACCTCTACAGCTGGCTTTGTCTACCGTTCACGAGCCAATCACATCGCCAGATTACAGTCTTGAGACATCCAGCATCTGGCATCCATCTCTTCCACGCAGCTTTTATCTTAGGGCCTGTTCCCATGGAGCATATCGCATCTGCCGTGTCTTTTCAAACACAAGACTGGTGTTCGTGATTTTAACAAGAAGATGTGATGTATTTAGATATCAATAATCAATGGCCCACGGTCGACATAGATTCGTGGGTTGGTGACTCATTCATCTCAGCAAGGGTAAAATGACCAGATATAATTTTCGATATTTTTCAAAATATTGGACAGATAGTGACAAGAGTCATGTTTAGCATCCTCAAATAAGCAAAGTTGATCGCGACACACTGTTTTTATTGAATATTTAAGAAATAGCGAGTATGAGAAGATCCCTTGCTGCGATTTTCCTACACAGTCTGCATGTGAAGTACGTTCAACTCATGCTGAAAAAAATCTGCTGCATGGAATACAAAACATTGAAAAAAGATGCGTGTATCCCCTACACTGAATAGGAACAGGCTCTTATTCTGATAAAGTAGTCTTGATGATTTCCATTTGCGTTTTGTAAACCAGCTTGTGTGCTCAGCCTACCTTTTCTATAAGCAAACACTTAACATCTTTCATATTAACAAACACTTTCCAATGTCTTTCATATTAACAAACACTAAACATCTTTCATATTAACAAACACTTTCCAATGCCTTTCATATTAACAAACACTTAACATCTTTCATATTAACAAACACTTAACATCTTTCATATTAACAAACACTTAACATCTTTCATATTAACAAACACTTAACATCTTTCATATTAACAAACACTTTCCAATGTCTTTCATATTAACAAACACTTTCCAATGTCTTTCATATTAACAAACACTTAACATCTTTCATATTAACAAACACTTTCCATTGTCTTTCATATTAACAAACACTTAACATCTTTCATATTAACAAACACTTAACATCTTTCATATTAACAAACACTTAACATCTTTCATATTAACAAACACTTTCCAATGTCTTTCATATTAACAAACACTTAACATCTTTCATATTAACAAACACTTTCCAATGTCTTTCATATTAACAAACACTTAACATCTTTCATATTAACAAACACTTTCCAATGTCTTTCATATTAACAAACACTTAACATCTTTCATATTAACAAACACTTAACATCTTTCATATTAACAAACACTTAACATCTTTCATATTAACAAACACTTTCCAATGTCTTTCATATTAACAAACACTTACATCTTTCATATTAACAAACACTTTCCAATGTCTTTCATATTAACAAACACTTAACATCTTTCATATTAACAAACACTTAACATCTTTCATATTAACAAACACTTAACATCTTTCATATTAACAAACACTTAACATCTTTCATATTAACAAACACTTTCCAATGTCTTTCATATTAGCAAACACTTAACATCTTTCATATTTGCAAACACTTAACATCTTTCATATTAGCAAACACTTTCCAATGTCTTTCATATTGTCAAACACTGAACGTCTTTCATGTCAGCAAACACTTAATGTCTTTCATGTAAGCAAACACTTAACAATGTCTTTCACATCACTGAAACCAAAATCAAGTGCCAAGTTTCCATATTATTTAAAGGTTTAAAACTGTCAGATTGTTTCCACCTACAGAAACAATGCCGACCAAAGAGTCAATCAATCACCAATGCAATGAATCAACCAATCACTAAATCGCCAGATTATCCGTCAACATCTGACCACATTTTAATATTGACCTCAGCAGAAATAGAATAAGACACTTGGGCCAAAGAATTTTGCCTCATGACCCATTCACACAGGCAGACACTCTGCTCCTACTGTCAATTCTTATACGTCTTCTGCTGTCATTATACAATGAATAGCACTAGTAAAAAAACAGCCATGCAAAAGAGCTACCACCTATCTGGGAGATCGTGCAATGCATCATGGGACAGATTGTCAGTAGGAGCTAAACGTCTCATTCTTATACCTCCAAACAATAAGTAAAACACACAACAAAATACAATCAAAATAAAACAAATTTATTAGCAGAATCATTTCCATGATATTCATTAATGCCCTGGGGAAACTCAATCCCAGAAGACCGCTGGCTTCAGTGGCAACATCAAAACATGAAAATTGCTTACTGTTATGAAGGCGTAATCTGTTTTAATGTGCTTACCAGGCAAGGAGTATGTTTGGAGAAATATGGAGTAATTAATATGTGAGTATAGCTTGGAATAACAGTATAAGTCTGAAAAATACGCTATAAGAAAAGCTTAAAAGAAATGGATTTTTACTTTACTTTAATATGATTTTAAATTGATACCAAATTATTATTTTTTTCTATCCAAACATCACTGTTTTCAGGAATAAACTTGAAGTTATTTGGTGCCAAAGTCCAAGTTTGAACAGTGCAGTGCCAGACAAGAACACATCCACTTTTCACGGAAGATCTTGTTTTCTTTTATATTTCAGTAACATCCGTTTGTCATTCAAAATAGGTTTTGAGTCTAAAAAGAAATTGAAAATGTCACTCCTGACAAACTCTAGAGTTTCTGTCATTGGTCGAGAATAATAAAGCAGTAAGAAATAGAATACCTCTGCTAGCATTTTTCTTCAACCTCATCCATTTACCAAAGTCACATTGAAGTAAAACTAAGAAGCTAATTAAACAATTTTTTTTCTTTAAAGGTAAGATGACAGGAAGTTACTCTTCAACTTGACAAGAAAACAATGTTGTTCAATACCAAATTACCAACCAAAGAACTAAAAATGGAGAAAATATTAGTTTGGGGCGCTGATTGTGTTCAAGGCCTAAAAAAATTTTAATTGATTCATTGAATTCAAAGAGAAAATAAAGCCAAATGAACTATTAAAAAAAACAACACAAGAATACAAAAACATAAGAAAGATTTTCTTTGTCAACTTTCACTTTCAAATGAAATGATGCCAACTTAGTGGCATCTGAAAGGAAGAAATTTGTGACAGTGAGAAATTTCATGTAGGAAAGCAGAAATTATGAAGCATTAGAAACTTGTGACAGTGAGAAATTTTATATAGGAAAGCAGAAATTATGAAGCATTTGAGTAGTATTAAAAAGGCACTTTATGTACAAAAGAATATTGATCCCTTGGGAAATAAAACTGCAGCTTTTTTTATTGCTTCATCTTTGTTTAATACAAGGATTGAAAGACTCGTCCAGACTCCTCTTGTTTTGGCAAGTTTAGATTTATATCATCATTTTCTTTTTTTTTAAATCGTTTCAATGGAATACACAAGTGAATAAAATATGTCTTATAAATTACGCTCTTACTTCAATCCATCGGCATGACGGCAAACGTCCGACATGCCTTATTTTCTTCTTTTCATTTTACTTAGGATTTTGACTTTTCTTCGATGTAAAGACAAGCTTAATATCCTCTTCTCTGCTCTTGTTTTTCCTTTTTCTTTCTTTTTTTTTCGCAGTGACTAGTCAGTCTACAATACATCAGTCCATCCTCAAGAGGTCCTGTGCATCTCTACTTCAAGAGCCAGTTTCCTCTTTCTCCTTCATCGCACAAGAGCTTATAACTGCAGACAACTTAATGTTGACGTATTTCTTTAAAACTCAGCAACAAAAATTCAGCTTCAGTGATTATTTCACAAGATAAATGAACAACAATAGCACAAAAAATGACTGAGAACACCTCAGGGCCGGAAAGAGCTAAATGGCTTCCGTTCTTTGTTGATCACAAACACATCCTGAAGCAGGATTACTTTGATCAAAGTAAATACTATTAATTACACCAACAATGTTTTCTCTTGATTTTATACATTAACTTCTACATGACCTCTACATGACGGATTGACAAATATGCCGAACATACTTTTATTTTATACTTTTTGAATGTTGTAAAAGCTATAAATTCATCTTATAACACAAAAATTCCCCAATATTATTAAACAAGTCAATACATAACAATTTGGCAGGATCTAGGGGGGGGGGGGGGATATAAAAAATACGATATCCTGCTATATAAATATAATACGTTATTCCTTATATTATTTTGATGGACGTCCATTCTAAAATACTTGAAGGTAGGTGTGTTTGCTTCAATCAATCCTGTCCTAAGGGCCTGTGTGTTCAATGCAGTCATAATCGGTTCAACAAAATCGCTGTTTTCAGTAAAGGAAAACATTGCTTTACTTGACAGCTTTCTCTGCTTTTATTTCTGTGTACAGAAAAAGGAAAGTAAAAATGCAAGTGTTAGTACTGTCACCTTAACTCAGCTCTGGCAAATATAGCAACAAGCTGAAATGATTTGTGAAGAGTTCTTCATGATTTCCAACACAAAATTTGGTTCAAATCAAGCTCCAATCAAGTTTACAAGGACAACTGCAAAACACAACTACAGAACACAACTACAAACTTCACTACAGAACATAACTACAGAATATAACTACTGAACACAACTACAAACACCACTACAGAACATAACTACAAACATCACTACAGAACATAACTACAGAACATAACTATAAACATCACTACAGAACACAACTACAAACATCACTACAGAACATAACTACAAACATCACTACAGAACATAACTACAGAACATAACTATAAACATCACTACAGAACATAACTACAGAACATAACTATAAACATCACTAAAATACATAACTATAAACATCACTACAGAACATAACTATAAACATCACTACAGAACATAACTATAAACATCACTACAGAACATAACTACAAACATCACTACAGAACATAAATACAGAACATAACTACAAACATCACTACAGAACATAACTACAAACATCACTACAGAACATAACTACAAACATCACTACAGAACATAACTACAAACATCACTACAGAACATAACTACTGAACACAACTACAAACATCACTACAGAACACAACTACAAACATCACTACAGAACATAACTACAAACATCACTACAGAACATAACTACAGAACACAACTACAAACATCACTACAGAACACAACTACAGAACACAACTACAAACATCACTACAGAACACAACTACAAACATCACTACAGAACACAACTACAGAACACAACTACAGAACACAACTACAGAACACAAGTACAGAACACAACTACAGAACACAACTACAAACATCACTACAGAACACAACTACAGAACACAACTACAAACATCACTACAGAACACAACTACAGAACACAACTACAGAACACAACTACAGAACACAACTACAGAACACAACTACAGAACACAACTACAGAACACAACTACAAAACACAACTACAGAACACAACTACAAACATCACTACAGAACACAACTACAGATCACAACTACAAACATCACTACAGAACATAACTACAGAACACAATTACAAACATCACTACAGAACACAACTACAGAACACAACTACAAACATCACTACAGAACACAACTACAGAACACAACTACAAACATCACTACAGAACACAACTACAAACATCACTACAGAACACAACTACAGAACACAACTACAGAATACAACTACAGAACACAACTACAAACATCACTACAGAACACAACTACAAAAATCACTACAGAACACAACTACAGAACACAACTACAAACATCACTACAGAACACAACTACACAACACAACTACAAACATCACTACAGAACACAACTACAGAACAAAACTACAGAACACAACTACAGAACACAACTACAGAACACACTACAGAACACAACTACAAACATCAACTACAGAACACAACTACAAACATCACTACAGAACACAACTACAGAACACAACTACAAACATCACTACAGAACACAACTACAAACATCACTACAGAACACAACTACAGAACACAACTACAAACATCACTACAGAACACAACTACAAACATCACTACAGAACACAACTACAGAACACAACTACAAACATCACTACAGAACACAACTACAGAACACAACTACAAACACCACTACAGAACACAACTACAGAACACAACTACAAACATCACTACAGAACACAACTACAAACACAACTACAAACACTACAGAACACAACTACAGAACACAACTACAAACACAACTACAGAACACAACTACAGAACACAACTACAAACATAACACAAACTACACAGAACACAACTACAAACATCACTACAGAACACTAAAACATCACAAACACTACAAACATCACTACAGAACACAACTACAAACATCACTACAGAACATAACTACAAACATCACTACAGAACACAACTACAAACATCACTACAGAACATAACTACAAACATCACTACAGAACACAACTACAAACATCACTACAGAACATAACTACAAACATCACTACAGAACATAACTACAAACATCACTACAGAACACAACTACAAACATCACTACAGAACACAAAACATCACTACAGAACAGAACACAACTACAAACATCACTACAGAACACAACTACAAACATACACTACAGAACACAACTACAAACATCACTACAGAACACAACTACAGAACACAACTACAAACATCACTACACAAACACAGAACTACAAACATCACTACAGAACACAACTACAAACATCACTACAGAACACAACTACAAACATCACTACAGAACACAACTACAAACACAACTACAGAACACAACTACAGAACACAACTAACAACCAAACATCACTACAGAACACAACACTACAAACATCACTACAGAACACAACTACAAACATCAGAACTACAGAACACAACTACAGAACACATACACACACTACAGAACACAACTACAGAACATACACTACAGAACACAACTACACAAACATAACTACAGAACATACACTACACAGAACACAACTACAAACATCACTACAGAACATAAGAACACAACTACAAACATCACTACAGAACATAACTACAAACATCAACTACAGAACACAACTACAAACAGAACATAACTACAAACACAACTACAGAACATAACTACAAACATCAACTACAAACATCACTACAGAACACAACTACAAACATCACTAGAACAGAACACAACTACAAACATCACTACAGAACACAACTACAAACATCACTACAGAACACAACAAACATCACTACAGAACACAACTACAAACATCACTACAGAACACAACTACAGAACACAACTACAAACATCACTACAGAACACAACTACAAACATCACTACAGAACACAACTACAAACATCACATCAACTACAGAACACAACTACAAACACAGAACACAACTACAAACATCACTACAGAACACAACTACAGAACACAACTACAAACATCACTACAGAACACAACTACAAACATCACTACAGAACACAACTACAGAACACAACTACAAACATCACAAGAACAGAACACAACTACAGAACACAACTACAGAACACAAGTACAGAACACAACTACAAAACACTAAACATAACTACAACACAACTACAGAACACAACTACAGAACATAACAAAACATCACAGAACACAACATCACAGAACACAACTACAAACATCACTACAGAACATAACTACAAACATCACTACAGAACACAACTACAGAACAGAACACAAACATCACTACAGAACACAAGTCACAGAACACAACTATAGAACACAACTACAAACACAACTACAGAACACAACTACAAACATCACTACAGAACACAACTACAAACATCACTACAGAACTACAAACATCACTACAGAACACAACTACAGAACACAACTACAAACATCACACTAAGAACACAACTACAGAACACAACTACAGAACACAACTCACAGAACACAACTACAGAACACAACTACAGAACACAACTACAGAACACAACTACTACAGAACACAACTACAGAACACAAGTACAGAACACAACTACAGAACACAACTACAGAACACAACTACAGAACACAACTACAGAACACAACTACAGAACACAACTACAGAACACAATTCAGAACACAATGAACTTGTCATGATACAACTAAAACATCACAGTTATGATGACAAACATCACTATGACACATGATGGTGGAACACAACTGGTGATGATGAAGAGATGATGAGAAAAGTATCTTACAGAAATTGAACACAACTACAGAACACAAACCTTGTGGTCATGATATAACAGGGATGAATGAAAGGTGGTGATGATGAAAGATGATGAGAAAAGTATCTTAAAAATTGTCCACCCTTGTGGTGATCTCAGGGTGAATAAAGAGGAAACAGCAAAATGAAAGATGTCCACCCTTGTGGTGATCTCAGGGTGAATAAAGAGGAAACAGCAAAATGAAAGATAAGTTAAAGAAAGAAGCAAAATGAAAGATAAGTTAAAGAAAGAAAGGAAAGAAATAGGACCTACCAACTGCCCGAGACGATGAGGATGATGATGAGGATGATGAGGATGATGATGAGGATGATGAGGATGATGATGAGGATGATGATGAGGATGACGATGAGGATGATGATGAGGATGAGGATGATGATGAGGATGATGATGAGGATGAGTGATGATGATGATTGATGAGGATGATGATGACGATGAGGATGATGATGATGAGGATGATGATGATAAAAGATAGTGGTGATGGTATAGGTGGTGGGAGTAATGGTGATGGTATGATCATGATGGTGGTGATGGTGATGCTAGTGGCTGTAATGTTGGTGGTTATGATGATGACAATGGTAATGGTAGTAGTGCTAATGGTGATGCTAGTGGCTGTAATGTTGGTGGTTATGATGATGACAATGGTAATGGTAGTAGTGGTAATGGTGATGCTAGTGGCTGTAATGTTGGTGGTTATGATGATGACAATGGTAATGGTAGTAGTGGTAATGGTGGTTGTAATAAAATGAAGATGATAGCGATTGTGGTGGTGGTCATGATGATGATGACTATGATCACAACAATGATGGTGTTAATGATAACGTAAAATTAAATCTAATATTTCAGAATCTACATTTGGTACAATATGCCCAATCTATTCAATGCTATTTAATATGGCCCGTACAAACTGATTTAAACTGGTTTTGAGAATGGACCAGAAGCACGTGCGCACACATTTGGAAATGAATTCCAGACATCAAATGATGCCAGTCAAACCAGGCATTCAGCTTCATGACATCCTTGTTGTTGTTGTTGGAATTTCCAGTTGCATGTTTGAATTACAGTTTTTCTCTTCAAGTTCTACAAACTGCTTTGGGTTTTGGTGAATTTTTGGTTTGCCCGGACTGCCTTGTACAGAGTCAAGGGATTTTAAACCTGCACAGAAATGTGATCTGCAGGCAAGGCCTCCGTTTTATCGTCTGTCTCCAATGGGACTAAGTGTTGGTCCACCTACCTGGACCAGGAGGAGGAGTAGATTTTGCTCGAAAACTGTCAAGAAAATTGTTCAACCCTTGGCGGGCTCAAACCCACAACCTTTTGAGAGGCCGGCGCCTTGCCTCTGGACTACCGCGTCCCCTGTCTAAGACAAAAAAATCGAAATTTCAATAAGAATTACCATCAGTGGTGGGCAACGGGTTTTTCTCTACCGTCTCCGCATGTTTGAGCTGCTCCTTGGGAAGCCTTCGATGGAGCTTCTAAAGGCCGTCTCCTTCTTCTCAGCATCAATGGCTGTGGAAATTGGAACAAGAACATAAACATAAATCTAATTATTTCTCAATGTTTTCTTATCTCAACGCTGTGATGATACAATGGTTAATAAGATTTTTTATTTTTTCTTCTTTCTTTTCTTCTATTCTTTAAGTTGCATTGACTTTGTCTTTTGCTTTTGTTGGTTTGGTTTTGTTTAAGGTTGTTGTTTCTTTGCACTTTTCGTTTCTGATTTTTTTTCTTTAGGTTTAAAGGGTAGCTTTCTTTCTTTTTTTTTTTTTTTAATAAAATAAAATCAAAACACTTTGTTTTGTCTACATTTTTTCTATTCACACTAATTTAATGCTTGCTGGAGTTTTCTCCCTTTTAATGGGATATCCTGGGCTGTGTCTTAGCCCTATTACAAACTTGAAGCCACAGATAATGTGTATATATTCTATAAATTAAATCACATAGTAGCAATGTATTCTATATGATCAGAATGTTGCTTTACCATCAGTTGCAGGTAATGGGTTCTTTTCGACGACGTCAGTGGGCTTCAGATTGGACTTGTTAAAAGCTCCAATCGAATCCTTCAGTTCCTGCTCTGTTTTGTCCTTTTTGATATCTGAAGCAAAGAAATAAAGAATTTCAATTAGTTTCCTCATAGCTACAAAAGATGCTGTTTCCCATCTCTCAAGACGTGTATTCAGGCAATAATTTTCCTTTTTGATGAGCACGCTTCTGTGAGTGCCACAGCAATGCCCACATCCACAGCAATGCCTGACACCAGAGCAATGCCCCCATCTACAGCAATGCCTGACACCAGAGCAATGCCTGACACCAGAGCAATGCCCACATCCACAGCAATGCGACACCAGAGCAATGCCTGACACCAGAGCAATGCCTGACACCAGAGCAACGCCTGACACCAGAGCAATGCCCACATCCACAGCAATGCCTGACACCAGAGCAATGCCCACACCCACAGCAATGCCTGACACCAGAGCAATGCCTGACACCAGAGCAATGCCCACATCCACAGCAATGCCTGACGCCAGAGCAATGCCTGACACCAGAGCAATGCCCACATCCACAGCAATGCCTGACGCCAGAGCAATGCCCACATCTACAGCAATGCCTGACACCAGAGCAATGCCCACATCCACAGCAATGCCTGACGCCAGAGCAATGCCTGACACCAGAGCAATGCCTGACACCAGAGCAATGCCCCCATTTATACAGCAATGCCTGACACCAGAGCAATGCCTGACACCAGAGCAATGCCTGACACCAGAGCAATGCCTGACATCAGAGCAATGCCTGACACCAGAGCAATGCCCACATCCACAGCAATGCCTGACGCCAGAGCAATGCCTGACACCAGAGCAATGCCCACATCCACAGCAATGCCTGACGCCAGAGCAATGCCCACATCTACAGCAATGCCTGACACCAGAGCAATGCCCACATCCACAGCAATGCCTGACACCAGAGCAATGTCCACATCCACAGCAATGCCTGACACCAGAGCAATGTCCACATCCACAGCAATGCCTGACACCAGAGCAATGCCCACATCCACAGCAATGCCTAACACCAGAGCAATGCCCACATCCACAGCAATGCCTGACGCCAGATCAATGCCCACATCCAGAGCAATGCCCACATCCACAGCAATGCCTGACACCAGAGCAATGCCCACATCCACAGCAATGCCTGACACCAGAGCAATGTCCACATCCACAGCAATGCCTGACACCAGAGCAATGCCCACACCCACAACAATGCCTCACGCCAGAGCAATGCCCACACCCACAGCAATGCCCACATCCACAGCAATGCCTGACACCAGAGCAATGCCCACACCCACAGTAATGTTTGACACCAGAGCAATGTCCACATCCACAGCAATGCCTGATGCGACAAGTTTAATTAAGATCTACATTACACAAAGGATAAGATTTTCTTATACTTTTATTAATCTATATACTTCGAGTATGGGTAGAGAACACTATTATCAAAAAGGCTCAAATCAATTGGGGAAAAAATGTCAAATGGTTGAATTATATAGATCTATATCAAATAATTACGATTGCTTCTTTCTGTAATTCTAGATAGGAGATTGTCATCATTACTTTCAATGACAGCAAATGACACACAATATTAATGCGACAATAAAGTTTTTTTTTAATTTAATAAAGAACCCCATATCTTTGTTATTTCAGCTCCAAAGGATAAAATATCACACTAAATGGATCCTCTAGGGAAATTATTTAAATCTATTTTTTACATCTGGTTTAAAAGACAATCAAATTAAGTTGAAAACTAGATACACGTAATCAATCATTATTAATGGCAAGGAAAATAAACAAATAAAAATATGAACGTTGTGTACGCATTACATGTCATGTCACGTCATTATCTCACACTATCTCACGTCATGTCACGTCATTTCATGTCCCACTATCTCATGTCATGTCACGTCATTTCATGTCACACTATCTCATGTCATGTCACGTCATTTCATGTCACACTATATCATGTCATGTCACACTATCTCATGTCATGTCACGTCATTTCATGTCACACTATCTCATTTCATGTCACGTCATTTCAAGTCACACTATCTCATGTCATGTCACGTCATTTCATGTCACACTATCTCATGTCATGTCGTGTCACTTCTTGTCACACTATCTCATGTCATGTCACGTCATTTCATGTCACACTATCCCATGCCATGTCACGTCATTTCATGTCACACTATCTCATGTCATGTCACGTCATTTCATGTCACCCTATCTCATGTCATGTCACGTCATTTCATGTCACACTATCTCATGTCATGTCACGTCATTTCATGTCACACTATCTCATGTCACACTATCTCATGTCATGTCACGTCATTTCATGTCACCTATCTCATGTCATGTCACGTCATTTCATGTCACACTATCTCATGTCACAATATCTCATGTCACACTATCTCATGTCACACTATCTCATGTCACGTCATTTCATGTCACACTATCTCATGTCATGTCACGTCATTTCATGTCACACACTATCACACTATCTCATGTCACACTATCTCATGTCACACTATCTCATGTCACACTATCTCATGTCACACTATCTCATGTCACACTATCTCATGTCATGTCACGTCATTTCATGTCACACAATCTCATGTCATGTCATTTCATGTCACACTATCTCATGTCATGTCACGTCACTTCATGTCACACTATCTCATGTCATGTCATGCCACTTCTTGTCACACTATCTCATGTCATGTCACGTCATTTCATGTCACACTATCCCGTGCCATGTCACGTCATTTCATGTCACACTATCTCATGTCATGTCACGTCATTTCATGTCACCCTATCTCATGTCATGTCACGTCATTTCATGTCACACTATCTCATGTCATTTCATGTCACGTCATTTCATGTCACACTATCTCATGTCACGTCATTTTATGTCACGTCATGTCATTTTCACCCTATCTCATGTCATGTCACATTTCATGTCACATTATGTCATGTCATGTCATGTCACACTATCTCATGTCATCTTTCATGTCACACTATCTCATGTCATGTCACGTCATTTCATGTCACACTATCTCATGTCATGTCGTGTCACTTCTTGTCACCCCCTATCTCATGTCTCATGTCATGTCCATCATTTCATGTCACACTATCTCATGTCATGTCACATGTCACCCTATCTCATGTCATGTCACATTTCATGTCACACTATCTCATGTCATGTCATATCTCATGTCACACTATCTCATGTCATGTCACGTCATTTCATGTCACCTATCTCATGTCATGTCATCATTTCATGTCACTATCTCATGTCACAATATCTCATGTCATATCTCATGTCACACTATCTCATGTCACGTCATTTCATGTCACACTATCTCATGTCATGTCACGTCATGTCACACTATCTCATGTCACATCTCATCACTATCTCATGTCATCTCATGTCACACTATCTCATGTCACACTATCTCATGTCACACTATCTCATGTCATGTCCCATTTCATGTCACACAATCTCATGTCATTTTTCATGTCACACTATCTCATGTCATGTCACGTCACTTCATGTCACACTATCTCATGTCATGTCATGCCACTTGTCATATCTCATGTCATGTCACGTTTTCATGTCACAGTTGTCACGTCATCATGTCACACTATCTCATGTCATGTCACGTCATTTCATGTCACACTATCTCATGTCATGTCACGTCATTTCATGTCACACTATCTCATGTCATGTCACGTCATTTCATGTCACACTATCTCATGTCACACTATATCATGTCACACTATCTCATGTCACACTATCTCATGTCATGTCACGTCATTTTATGTCACACTATCTCATGTCATGTCATTTCATGTCACCCTATCTCATGTCATGTCACGTCATGTCATGTCACATTATGTCATGTCACGTCATGTCACACTATCTCATGTCATGTCACGTCTTTTCGTGTCACACTATCTCATGTCATGTCACCTCATTTCATGTCACACTATCTCATGTCATGTCACGTCATTTCATGTCACACTATCTCATGTCATGTCACGTCATTTCATGTCAAACTGTCTCATGTCACATAGTGAGTGTCCCATAGAGTTTGTCATATTGTGAGTTTGTCATATAGTGAGTTTGTCATATAGTGAGTTTGTCATATAGAGTTTGTCAAAAGTGAGTTTGTCATATAGAGAGTTTGTCATATAGAGAGTTTGTCATATAGAAATTTGTCATACACATTCATACCAACTGCAACAATAATTAAAAATATCTCGAAACTTCGAATTGTATTCAATAGGTTTACACATCATACATTGTATCGGTACATAAGGAAAAGATGAGCCAATGTGAATACATTGCCAAATTTAAAATATTGAAGTAAGACTGATTAAGGAATTATATTGAGGAATTGTTATATTTTTTTAATAAATAAAAAGTATGAAGAAAAGACAAACATGATTTCATATCATTGCCCATTCCCTGTGGTGTCAAAACTGGAGAGAACAAAATTATCAAAAGGGAAACTACTACATGTTCGTATTCATTTCATGGGCACATCTACCTCATTCCTACACATGTTCGTATTCATTTCATGGGCACATCTACATTCCTACTACATGTTCGTATTCATTTCATGGGCACATCTACTACTCATGTTCGTATTCATTTCATGGGCATATCATGTTCCTACTACATGTATTCATTTCATGGGCACATCTACCTCATTCCTACTACATGTTCGTATTCATTTCATGGGCATATCTACCTCATTACTACTACATGTTCGTATTCATTTCATGGGCACATCTACCTCATTCCTACTACATGTTCGTATTCATTTCATGGGCACATCTACTTCATTCCTACTACATGTTCGTATTCATTTCATGGGCACATCTACCTCATTCCTACTACATGTTCGTATTCATTTCATGGGCACATCTACTTCATTCCTGCTACATGTTCGTATTCATTTCTACTTCATTCCTACTACATGTTCGTATTCATTTCAAATCTACCTCATTCCTACTACATGTTCGTATTCATTTCATGGAATTGAAAAATATGAAAAAAAAAGAAAAAACCTACACTACCATTAAAATGTGAAACCTTTCCCCATGCAATGTCTACAATAGAAAAAAACGACGTAAAGCACCTAATAGCTTATGAATGGATGCAAAAGGAAAGAAGGCAACAATTGCATTACAGTGTTTCAACAGTGACAACTACTGTGGAAACTATTCCATCGTGGCATTTAAAGTCTTCGCGTGTTTCTTGTCCACAGGTATAACTAGATTTCACTTGAACTAAATAGTCTGTTACTATTTCACTTTCCTGGTAGCACCAAATGGATGTCAAAGCCGTGGGTAGCTACAAAACATTACAAAACATGTGAATATAAGTGTACTTGAATCTCATGCGGTACAAGGAAGCAAGTAACACTACACTACATGTGAATATAAATGTACTTGAATCTCATGCGGTACAAGGAAGCAAGTAACACTACAAAGCTTCTCATGGGTGGAGTATGTAAGCTGCAAATGCCATTTTCATACTGACATCAGAAGGATAAAATAAGTAAATGTATTATGAAAGCCCAGAATTCCGTACTGTGGACTGACTTCATACTTGTATGAATGTCATAACTTTGAAATGTACACAGAATTTTGTAAGACTGTTCTCACTATCGTGAATGTCATAGCTTTGAAATGTACACAGAATTTTGTAAGACTGTTCTCACTATCGACTTGGGTTGGGGGTTTTGTTACACTGCAATTTACCGCGTGCGTTGATTTCAGATTGAATTAAGAGTATCATCAAGTCGTAATCCCTTTCAAATTTGAAATAATTTCAATTCTTGATTAGTTTGGCCAATCCACCAACTTTAACTTTGATTCACAATGTTTTACCATTCAAAGAAAATAGAAAGAACACCCCCCCCCCCCCCCCGCCAAAAAAAACGAACATTGTTTGTACTACTGTATCTTAAAAAACAAACACTTTGTACTATTGTATCTTAAAAAACGAACATTGTTTGTACTATTGTATCTTAAAAAACGAACATTGTTTGTACTATTGTATCTTAAAAAACGAACATTGTTTGTACTACTGTATCTTAAAAAACGAACATTGTTTGTACTACTGTATCTCGAGTTTCGACACACTACAACTACAACAGCCCATTCATAAAAGTCACACAAAAAAATACACATCTTAAAAGGTTAAATATACATGTATAAAATTATATATAATTTAACTTACATGAGAAAGCAAAAAGTGGTCAATAATATTATGAAACACGAGTATTCATGATAAGTGGGTATGAAAAAAGCATGGTGGCTATACAAATAGGCTTTCAGTATAGTTATATGGAAGGAAAATGCTCTATGTGACATTTTAATCTGGAATGGCCCACTGAGTGAGAGGGGTCGTATGTTCCGGTTCAGTGACCCTCTGGTGTGACGGCTTATTCAAGAAGCACGTTCAATTTTATTATAGTAGTGGCGATAGTGATTAGAGGGCATACTTCCACAAGATCAACGACACAAAACCAGGCATCTTCCTTCACAATTATTTCAATGATGCCTTTCAATTCTACGCATAGTAAATATCAGCCCTCTATAGTTTAAGCAACGAGAAATGTCAACTGTTCACGCTCCGATTACAATAGCACTAATTCAATGAGTAATATAATATGCATTATATGACAAGGTTTCCTTTAAAACAAAAATAACTGTTAGAAATGAGGATGACTGGTCAACATTGAACTCAATTCCAATGACATCTTAAACACATGCAGAACATTTAAAAGTATAAAAGAAATTAATGTTTCGAAGTGTAAAAGGACCGGAAACGGAAATAGGACATTTCTTGTAAGATAATCCATTTTGATCTGCATTGTAAAAATCAATGTAACCCAATAACTTTGTT
This sequence comes from Doris montereyensis, assembly GCA_037039925.1. Classification (NCBI taxonomy): domain Eukaryota; kingdom Metazoa; phylum Mollusca; class Gastropoda; order Nudibranchia; family Dorididae; genus Doris; species Doris montereyensis. The sequence goes on along the minus strand of JAXRKP010000030.1, from coordinate 527,541 downwards.
TTAAACATCACTGAAATGTATGGAATAACTTTGTTTTAAAC
>JAXRKP010000030.1:517500-522500 GCA_037039925.1 Doris montereyensis | reverse complement strand
GTCTGTCTGTCTGCCTGTCTGCTGTCTGTCTGTCTGTCTCTCTCTGTCTCTCTCTCTCTCTCTCTCTCTCTCTCTCTCTCTCTCTCTCTCTCTCTCTCTCTCTCTCTCTCTCTCTCTCTCTCTCTCTCTCTCTCTCTCTCTCTCTCTCTCTCTCTCTCTCTCTCTCTCTCTCTCTCTCTCTCTCTCTCTCTCTCTCTCCACCCCAGGTGTCCTTGTACACATCCCTAATCACACCACCCACCGTAAAAAAGCACCGTGGCTATAATTACACCCTAAATGGAAAAACAAGGCCACACAGCGTTAATCAATGTGTGTCAGCCACCAAGGAATGTTATCAAGGAGTAACGCAATATTAAAAAGGCTCTTGAATACAACAACGCCAGAATAGCAGTGGTGTAGGCGTACACGTTGTCGTCATCGAGGGGGGGGTGTGGTGGTGGTGGTGGTGCAGTAGGAAAACAAGGACAACAACAACAACAACAGCAACAATCAGCAGAAAAGAAATAAAAGAGGGATAGCCTACCAGGCGGCCCATTAACCACCAACCAATGGAAACAGTTCGTTTGTTTGCACTTGCCTGTCTTCACCCTGCCCACTATATACAAATTAGCTACGGCGATGTCAAAGGTCAAACACGACAAGACGTGACAACTCCACCAATAAAGACAGAACTGACACGCGACGTTTGGGGTACAACCCTTCGCCAGACAACAAACGAGGAATATCTAGAATCTAGATCTCAAATCGAATTTGGATGAAATGGTGAGATGACAGAGGGTGGAGGATTTCAAGGAAAGAAATGGGAATTATGAGTAACACGTGTCAACCAAAGATAACGGATGACAAATATTATAAAGTGGTGTCGGTGGCCATATGGTTAGGATACCGAACTTGGGATCATGAAAACCAGGATTCGAATCCGCTATTGAAACCGGGATACGCTCCAGCTCTATGGCCTGCAACGGCCTTGAAGGAACTTGAATATTTTAAAAGTAAATTATACAAACAGATCTAGATACATCATTCTATTATGTTATAACCATATCTGGGTGTGTAATGCGGGTGTCTGACAGCGTGAGCTGAAAACGAGGCTCATTATTCGTGACAGAGCACATCACACATCGCGTCATCACCCGTGACAGAGCGTCATCATTCGTGACAGAGCGCGTCACACATCGCGTCATCATTCGTGACAGAGCGCATCACACATCGCGTCATCATCCGTGACAGAGCGCATCACACATCGCGTCATCATCCGTGACAGAGCGCATCACACATCGCGTCATCATTCGTGACAGAGCGCATCACACATCGCGTCATCATCCGTGACAGAGCGCATCACACACCGCGTCATGATTCGTGACAGAGCGTCACCGTTCGTCACAGAGCGCGTCACATCATCGCGTCATCATTCGTGACAGAGAGCATCACACATCGCGTCATCATTCGTGACAGAGCGCATCACACATCGCGTCATCATTCGTGACAGAGAGCATCACGTCATCACATCGCGTCATCATCCATGACAGAGCGCATCACACATCGCGTCATCATTCGTGACAGAGAGCATCACACATCGCGTCATCATTCGTGACAGAGCATCACACATCGCGTCATCATTCGTGACAGAGAGGCATCACACATCGCGTCATCATCCGTGACAGAGCGCATCACACATCGCGTCATCATTCGTGACAGAGCGTCATCATTCGTGACAGAGCACGTCACACATCGCGTCATCATTCGTGACAGAGAGTATCATCACATCGCGTCATCATTCGTGACAGAGCGCATCACACATCGCGTCCTCCTCCCTGACAGAGCGCGTCACACATCACGTCATCCTCCGTGACAGAGCGCATCACACATCGCGTCATCATCCGTGACAGCGCATCACACATCGCGTCATCATCCGTGACAGAGCGCATCACACATCGCGTTATCATTCGTGACAGAGCGTCATCACACATCGCGCCATTGTTCTCAACAGACGGCCTGCCTGCACTGCATGCTGACACATCACAGTGTGGTGACATGAAAGACCTTGGAAGGGATGGATGGGTGGGTGAGTAAATGGACAGACAGACAGACATACATACATAGAGAGAAACAGACAGACAGACAGACAGGCAGATGGACGGACGGACAGATAGATAGATATCAGGTCTAGCATCATTAAAATAGTGGATGACACCGCGACTTCAATGTACCCAAAACAGAACTCCTACTAAGATGAGTTTTGTGATAACGTGGATATCGCCCTGTCTCTTTATGATAACGTAAACATGGTATTGTCTCTTTGTGATAACGTAAACATGGTATTGTCTCTTTGTGATAACGTAAACATGGTATTGTCTCTTTGTGATAACGTAAACATGGTATTGTCTCTTTGTGATAACGTGAACATGGTATTGTCTCTTTGTGATAACGTGAACATGGTATTATCTCTTTGTGATAACGTGAACATGGTATTGTCTCTTTGTGATAACGTAAACATGGTATTGTCTCTTTGTGATAACGTGAACATGGTATTGTCTCTTTGTGATAACGTGAACATGGTATTGTCTCTTTATGATAACGTGAACATGGTATTGTCTCTTTGAGATAACGTAAACATGGTATTGTCTCTTTGTGATAACGTGAACATCGTATTGTCTCTTTGTGATAACGTGAACATTGTATTGTCTCTTTGTGATAACGTGAACATCGCCTAGTCTCTCTTTGTGATAACGTGAACATGGTATTGTCTCTTTGTGATAACGTGAACATAATTGTCTCTTTGTGATAACGTGAACATTGCCTTGTCTCTCTTTGTGATAACGTGGACATGGTATTGTCTCTTTGTGATAACGTGAACATTGCCTTGTCTCTCTTTGTGATAACGTGGACATGGTATTGTCTCTTTGTGATAACGTAAACATCGCCTTGTCTCTTTGTGATAACGTGGACATCGTATTGTCTCTTTGTGATAACGTGAACATCGCCTTGTCTCTCTTTGTGATAACGTGAACATTGCCTAGTGTCTCTTTGTGATAACGTGAACATTGTAGTCTCTCTTTATGATAACGTGAACATCGCCTTGTCTCTCTTTGTGATAACGTGAACATGGTATTGTCTCTTTGTGATAACATGAACATTGCCTTGTCTCTCTTTGTGATAACGTAACATCCTATTGTCTCTTTGTGATAACGTGAACATTGCCTTGTCTCTTTGTGATAACGTGGACATCGCCTTGTCTCTTTGTGATAACGTGAACATATTGTCTCTTTGTGATAACGTGGATATTGCCTTGTCTCTTTGTGATAACGTGGAATCGCCTTGTCTCTTTGTGATAACATGTGCATTGCCTTGTCTCTTTGTGATAACGTGGACATCGCCTATTCTTTGTGATAGTCTCTCTTTGTGATAACGTGGACATTGCTTTGTCTCTTTGTGATAATGTGGACATCGCCTTGTCTCTTTGTGATAACATGTACATTGCCTTGTCTCTTTGTGATAATGTGGACATTGCCTTGTCTCTTTGTGATAATGTGGACATTGCCTTGTCTCTTTGTGATAATGTGGACATTGCCTTGTCTCTTTGTGATAACATGTACATTGCGCCTTGTCTCTTTGTGATAACGTCGACAGCGCCTTGTCTCTTTGTGATAACGTGAACAATCATGTGACACATTAAGTTGGCGACATTGTCGTCTGCGGTGTTGTTATTTTTAGCACAAGGACAGAGAATAGGTAGATGTCAACAAAGACGTTAGCACAGTTGGTAGGAACAGGAATGTAGAATGTGTAGACATCGCTGGCTATTGTGGTAGAATCCGTCACCAGTTTCTTCCTATCCTTCATCAACGATCACAGATTGGACCAAGTGTCACCAATGTTATTGACCCTGTATATCTCGCCGTCCTATGCGGTGATGTCAGGGTGAAGAAGAAGAAGAAGAAGAAGAAGAAGAAGAAGAAGAAGAAGAAGAAGAAGAAGAAGTAGACGAAGACAAAGGAGACAAGACGATAAATCACTTGGTTAAAGACCCCAATGACAATGTATAGGAGGGATAACGAAAAGTGACAATGGCCTACGATACTAGTCAACAGAACACAGAGAAGACGATTTGACTAGACTGTTCGATGACTTTCATGTGCACAGCGCATTGCGACCTGCTCACGGGACCTCCTTTGTGCCGTCCCTTTCCGATAGACTACACGTCGATCCACTCAGCTGGTGGGCTTTACTGCCAGGTGCCACGATCTCACAACCTCCCTACTAACACTAGCTTGATCTCACAACCTCCCTACTAACACTAGCTTGATCTCACAACCTCCCCACTAACACTAGCTTGATCTCATCTCACAACCTCCCCACTAACATTAGCTTGATCTCACAACCTCCCCACTAACACTAGCTTGATCTCACAACCTCCCCACTAACACTAGCTTGATCTCACAACCTGATTAGCTCACAACCTCCCCACTAACACTAGCTTGATCTCACAACCTCCCCACAACACTAGCTTGAACACTAAACACTAGCTTGATCTCACAACCTCCCAACCTCCCTACTAACACTAGCTTGATCTCACAACCTCCCCACTAACACTAGCTTGATCTCACAACCTCCCCACTAACATTTAGCTTGATCTCACAACCTCCCCACTAACATTAACTTGATCTCACAACCTCCCCACTAACATTAACTTGATCTCACACCCAATCAACCAAACATCGCTTGTTCGATAGCAACAGACACGGAGACTATCCACACGATTTTGATTTGATTTGATTCACCCACATCCACACCGAAGGTGATCTCGGGTTTTTGGAAGGATTTTTAAATTTTGCCAGCACTTCTCTGTATACCTGTAAACAGCCAATAGATCTTTCACATGCGCAGTGTTGTGATCTGTATACGGGACCTCCTATTGTCCATCTCCGATAGGATTAGGTGTCGATCCACCTACCTTGACTAAAGGGGTAGATTTGGCTCGAGAAAAAACTCGAGAAAAT
>JAXRKP010000030.1:497500-507500 GCA_037039925.1 Doris montereyensis | reverse complement strand
CAAAATTCTACATGTATTGTCATAAAGTGTTTTGGGTTCTTTATGGCTATTGTTTTTAGGTCAATGGATCTTCATCACAACAGGGGTGTCGTTGTATGTTTAGACAATATCAGCAAAAATGGTTGGTTGGTTGGTGTAACCTTTCTCGAAACTAGATATCAAGGGATTGGCTGATCGGGCAGGCAGCTGTCACCTCTCCGCTTTGGTGACACGTATGACTCATCTCATGTGTGTGTGTGTGTGTGTGTGTGTGTGTGTGTGTATGTATGTGTGTATGCATGCATTTTTTATTTTATTATCTAGACACATTGCCAAGAATGTGAGTCAGATTACTATGCCAAAAACATTTTTTAAAGAGTATTGGTTTAGCCTCGCCGCTTGTACAGCTGATGAAAAGATAGTATTTTCCAACACGAGGGAGCCGTACAGTAAATTGGCAACAGGGCGATAACTTCCCTGACCTAGTTTGACAGACAGGGAGATGAATAAATTCCACTGGTTACGCTACCCTGCCTTTCAATCGTTTCTCTTCATCTTTTTCTTCTCCCTTTCTCCTTTTGATATGCCCCATGCAGCAGCCAAATTTGTAAGACAGTTTTCTTCACAGAATCATGAATGGAGCAAGTAAGTTATGCACGCACTCACGCTCTCTTTTCTCTGTCTCTTTCTGTCTGTCTGTCTGTCTCTCTCTCTTTCTGCTTGTCTGTCTGTCTCTCTCTCTGTCTGTCTCTCTCTGTCTGTCTCTCTCTGTCTGTCTGTCTCTGTCTGTCTGTCTGTCTGTCTGTCTGTCTGTCTGTCTCTCTGTCTGTCTGTCTGTCTGTCTGTCTGTCTGTCTGTCTCTCTCTCTCTCTGTCTCTCTCTCTCTCTCTCTCTCTCTCTCTCTCTCTCTCTCTCTCTCTCTCTCTCTCTCTCTCTCTTTCTGTCTCCTTCCTCTTTTCTCAGACTCTCATTCGTCTACCTGACACCTTGTTATATCCTTATCAGCATGCCAAATTTAATGGGTTATATCGACCTGAGTTATCTTCCTTGAACACCTGTCAGTTGAGCTGTCTGTCTGTCTTTCAGTCTGTTATCTACATTTCTGGCTAGCTTGATATCGAAATTACAACAAAATTTTTGAGAGATTTAGCGCGTACACCATTCGCGTGACACGTGCCATCAAAATTATATTTCACGATGCCCAAATATGGAACGAGAGGGATACAACTACGCTATTGATAACAGAAGAGGGGGGGGAGACAGAGCAAACAAACAAAACAATTTCTTGTTGTCTTTAGCATCTGTGGGAACAGCGACAGAATGCGCCTTAACATTGTGTCGCTTGTTACTCACAGCGGCACAACACTCGGCCAAGGGAGAGGGGAGAGTTTGATTAATGATTATCCAAGCCCTGCTCATGTAATACCAGTTTGTTTTAACACCACAGTTGTCAGCCAGTCATCTCTTTGTGTCAAACAGAGCATTTCCGTTTGTGTCTTTTCTTTCTTTCTTTCTTTTTTTTTTTTGGGGGGGGGGGGCTTAGTAGAAAGAATGAAGAATAGGAGGGGTGTCGCACAACCGCTGGCAGCAAATCAAGGCTTATTTGGACTCGCGGCTTGGGACTCTCGCCTGGCCCGCGGTGTGTTCTTTGGGCAGACAAAATTTGGCCGTCCAGATTCGCACTAGTGGCAAGCCAAATAAATAAGATTGAAAGAGAGAGAGAGAGAGAGAGAGAGAGAGAGAGAGAGAGAGAGAGAGAGAGAGAGAGAGAGAGAGAGAGATGTAGATATATATATATATATATATATATATATATATATATATATATATATATATATATATATATATAGATAGATAGATAGATAGATAGACAGATATAGACAGATATATTTATATATATATAGATATATATATAGATATATATATATATATATATATATAGATATATATAGACAGATATATATAGATATATATAGATATAGATATATATATATATATAAATAGATATAGATATATAGATATAGATATATATATATATATATATATATATATATATATATAGATAGATAGATAGATAGATATATATATGAGAGAGAGAGAGAAAAAAAGAAGAGAACGTGTGTGTGTGTGTCTGCTGTGTGAGTAAGGGTGAGTGGGCGTGTGTGGATGTAACACAGCACGGGTGTTCGTCACCTATATTGAAGGGACCGAAAGGACCAATAACCAAAACAAAACCAAAACAGGGAGAAGTCGTTACTAAAGACGGTCGGTCTTTGGCGTGAGTCATTTTGACACACCGGATGTTGCCTGGCCTGTGTTAATTTCAATACACGGGTTACAATTATGATGTGTTTGATCGAGGCCTCCCATAGCTAACGGAGGCCTCGGTTTGATCCATGGTTTAAAAAGTAGTGCAAAGCCCTTGCGGTTGAAGGATGTTGGGCCAAAGTCTTCTTTCTCAGATAATGCCATGCTGGGGAAGTCTTGAAATGAAAAAGGAGGAGGGATATCCCGATTGTTTGTTTCAATGAAACTCACCCCATCATCTTATGCGACGACTGAATGGAGAGCACAACATTTACACAGCTGACGTGCTCACTTTGAACCGATTAAGGAACGGAGAGGAGAGGAGAGAGGGCTTGCCGATTATTTCAGACTACGGCAGTGCATTTTATTCAGGTCAATATTTCCGACTCCCTAAAAAATGGCACAGGCCAGGCAGTCACTGTCGTATAGCATAGAGGCGTGGCTCTAACGCCAAGAAATGATTTTCACACCAACAGGAGTGAACATTCTTATCCATACACTAAAGAACTCGCTTTGAGAGTTCCAAATCTCATAATTATAGTTTGTAGTTGTACTCTCACACATACATACTCCTCTCTCTCTCTCTCCTCTCTCTCTCTCTCTCTCTCACTCTCTCCTCTCTCTCTCGCTCTCTCTCTCTCTCTCTCTCTCTCTCTCTCTCTCTCTCTCTCTTCTCTCTCTCTCTCTCTCTCTCTCTCTCTCTCTCTCTCTCTCTCTCTCTCTCTCTCAAAAAACCTTCAACGACCGGGGTGGGCCTACTTCGTGATATTCCATTTAAAGAGAATAGTCTAAATTAAAAAGAGCACAATGGTTCTATTTTACTTCCGCTGTCTATCTATGTCTAAAAGGTCGCCCCTTTCCGCTACCCCTGATCACATACCCCATTTCCATCCAAGACAAACTACTTCAACTAATATCTTAAATTGGACTTCCAATATACAGAAAAAATGTGTGATGGACGGGTCAAGATCGAGTGGGTGGGGAGACCTGATCTCTTTCGATGTCACACGAACGTCCCTGACGAGTGATACAATGCATTGGTGAAAGCAATGTAAATAATATTAAATAAATAAAATAAGAAAAAGGCTCAGCAAGTAGAGCTTGATCTAAATGAGAATGAGTTGAATAAACTAAGGGAAGGGGAGGAACCGACATGACAACTACACAGATGACGCCGAATGCTGATCGGCACTGAGAGCTATAGGAATTGTGTTACTTAATGTCAATTAATTGCTCCCCAAAGAGACCTGATAAGTTTAGTAAGTTTTATAGGAATGAATCTTTAATTCCGAAACGACCGTCGACACAGGTGTTTTGAACACTAGACGCCGACGATACGCGAGACCGGATGTGTGACGTCACCGCGCTGTATCGGCTAATATTTCAAAAGCGAATATTATCTTTACAACGAGCGACCTTCCATGAAGTCAAAGCAGAAGCAGAATTTGATTTATTTTAAAAATACCATAATAGTGGGGGGATAATAATTTCTGAGTGGTCATAAATATGTGTGTTATTGGTATAGTAGCTCTCTCTCTCTCTGTCTCTCTGTCTCTGTGTGTGTGTGTGTGTGTGTCTCTCTCTCTCTCTCTCTCTCTCTCTCTCTCTCTCTCTCTCTCTCTCTCTCTCTCTCTCTCTCTCTCTCTCTCTCTCTCTGAATTAAAACAAAACTAAATGCTCACACTTAGGTTCCTAATCCTAGTCCCTAGGCATATATACATACCCAACACATTTCTCTAACTCTAATCTAACCTAGCGCTTCACTTCCGCTTTCGCAGAGCCTGAGCGTCAAAGCGCACGTAAGCCTACTTTCTCTCCTTTCACAACCAGACTGAAGATCTAGAATCTAGATCTAGACTAGATTTAAAAATATTTAGAACTGGATATCTCATTGAAATAAATCATTTTAAAAAATAGATACATGTATACACTGTTTACAAGAGCTAGATCTATATCAATGTTCTCTGGTCGATGAGGGCAAGCTGCTCAAAATAACCAATAAAAATAACTTTATGAATCATAATAAAAAATAACCTGATTAATCCACCACTAGCTCTAGATTTGCAACAAACGCTTAATTTTTATTTCTGATCTCACCTTTTATGCACTGAGCTGCACTATTGGTCGCTCAACGAGTGACCATCTTGCCTTAATAAATAATAACGTTAGAAAGTGAAAGCAGCTTTCAAATATTCATTTTTATTATCTAAATCTAGAGTTATTTCTAGATCTAACCTAGATCTAGATCTATCTACATAATATATATAGAACTAGATCTCTAGATATCATGTCGTATTTTTTAAATCCACGTGGCGTTGAACATTTATCATGATCTGGTTCTCGAAAATAAGTTTGTTACGAGGCTTTTCTTTTCTTTCTTTTCTTTTTGTCATTTCATTCATAATCTTGTGAACCACTCAAACAAAGAAGCAAGCAAAGGGTGGTGTCGGGTGGGAAATGGATATGATGCAAAAGTGTTAAACGACAAAAATGTGCAGTTAGTAGTCAGATCATGAGATCTGCAGATCATATAGAATCTAGGTTCTAGATCCAGATCTATTAGATCTAATATGATCTAGATCGACCTTATCTAGGGCTCTAGCTAGATCTAGATCTAAATCTAGATTCTAGTTACATCTAAATCTACATCTAATTAAAAATCCTTCCAAGTCTCCAGGGTCCAGATCTAGATAGACCAGTTTCTGGATTATTCTAGATCTAAAAGTTAGTTCTCGTTACCCTATTATCTAGATTCTATCTATTGCGGCAAGCAAGAAAAGCGAAACACGCTGGCGTCTACTTTCTCTTCCTTCCAGTTTTCATTTTTTCATGTGCGATAAAGTAAACTGAAGAGTAAATTTACTTTCATCGCAGGACTTAAATTTAATCAATTCTTTACATGCAAAAAGTGGTCACTAATATAATTAGACCCGTTTCCAATGCCATAAACACAAATTAAAAACCAGGAAATAACACTTACCCTAAACAGAAGGTTAGCAAAGGAATCAAACGGGAAATGCCCTGGAAATATTCACACTTCACACCCCACGGTAGAAGACTTGCAGACAGTGTCAGTCCGTGAAACACCAACCGCTAGTCGACGGCCTCGCGACGCGTCCAGCTTATGGGGGTGTGTCACCGAGTTGAAATTGGCCAAATCAAAAATTCCGCAAACCAAATCTAGCAGTGTGCTCTAACCTCGTGTGTCATGCGACCGCGAAAAATGCCTTCTGCCGGTTTTGTGAATAGGGCAACAAGGGGCCAACCAAACTGAAATTGATAGTAAAGATAGCAGGCTAGAGCCCGTTTTCGTCTGCATTTTTCGATGCACGAACGTGAAAGAAAGCTGCATGACTAAACTACGCACAGACTTATCAATGAAGGCAACTAAGATTTTAAATGGACCTGAATAATACGATTAGAGAAATCCGTTTTTCTTTTGTCAAGCGTTTTGGATTGGAATTTCATCTCCTATTTATTTACAGAATAGGGACAATACATTAGAAGGAATAGCGGGTTTTTTAAGATTGTGACACACAATCAGGGACAATTGGAATAAGATCGATAGACCTAACCTACGTTAAAAAAAAAAACAACAATATTAATAATTAAATGAAGCTAACTAACATTTAATTGGGCAGATTATTAACATTCTTCGTTTTGAAATTTAAACGGCAATATGGCGACGTCAAAAAGTTACATATATAGCACACTGATTCACGGTCAATTGACTTCACTTGTGCTTTTCAAGCTATTTCTGTCTTTTATTCCATTTTACCACGTATTTCATGTGTAGGTTTGTTAAGAACGAGATGACACCATTAGCCTAACCGAACGCGTGTTGTTCGTCACGACATCGTCTTGCCCAAAGGGCTTAATCCAGGGACACTCCCCACTACACCCCTGCCCTGGGATCAGTTGCCCTGTCATCAGAATGTTTGCTCTCTACTACTACCGGTGCTACTACTACATTACTAGTTGAACTTTGGTTGAACTGCGAATTCATGAAACTAGATGTTCTAGTATCTGCAGTAATCTGACTTTCTTTCTTTTTTTGACCACGTCTGTTATAAGCGGCAAGCTCGTCACGGTAAAAGATCCTTAAAATGCACCGTGTGATCGTGTCTGCTTGCCGTCCCAAAATCGATGAAGGGTCGAACCCGAAACGTTACGTGTCAGTCCAGACCCTCTTACTCGGTGTACACCTTATGTTGGTAATCAATCTCTGTCCGAAATCAGCGATCACAATTCAAATTTCCCGTAGCTTCCCAATAATACATATTAAAATTGTCGGCACATGTACCCGAGGCCTCCAAAATATAGGTCTATCTCTAGGGGAACTGTTGGTCATCCAATTGAGGAGATTAAACGAAGTGAAAATTTATCCTGGGATACCCACGTGTCAAAGCCAGTCAGTAGGTCTACCTGTACCTGTAGTTGAATTTATCAACATATCGATTTCATTGCAAACCGTACCAGTTTACAGCATAGACTGTTTTTAAGATTTAGTCTTTGTCAATGGGTTTTTTTATAGTTTCTCCAGTGATTATAATATTGTGACACTTTGTCAATGGGTTTTTTATAGTTTCTCCTGTGATTATAATATTATGACACTTTGTCAATGGGTTTTTTTATACTTTCTCCTGTGATTATAATATTCTGACACTTTGTCAATGGGTTTTTTATAGTTTCTCCTGTGATTATACATTAATGACACTTTGTCAATGGGATTTTTTTTATAGTTTCTCCTGTGATTATAATATTGTGACACTTTGTCAATGGGTTTTTTTATAGTTTCTCCTGTGATTATAATATTATGACACTTTGTCAATGGGTTTTTTTTATAGTTTCTCCAGTGATTATAATATTATGACACTTTGTCAATGGGTTTTTTTATAGTTTCTCCTGTGATTATAATATTATGACACTTTGTCAATGGGTTTTTTTATACTTTCTCCTGTGATTATAATATTATGACACTTTGTCAATGGGTTTTTTATAGTTTCTCCTGTGATTGTAATATTAATACACTTTGTCAATGGGATTTTTTTTATAGTTTCTCCTGTGATTATAATATTATGACACTTTGTCAATGGGTTTTTTTTATAGTTTCTCCTGTGATTATAATATTATGACACTTTTTGTCAATGGGTTTTTTTTATAGTTTCTCCTGTGATTATAAATTATGACACTTTGTCAATGGGTTTTTTTATAGTTTCTCCTGTGATTATAATATTCTGACACTTTGTCAATGGGTTTTTTTTATAGTTTCTCCTGTGATTGTAATATTATGACACTTTGTCAATGGGGTTTTTTATAGTTTCTCCTGTGATTATAATATTATGACACTTTGTCAATGGGTTTTTTTATAGTTTCTCCTGTGATTATAATATTATGACACTTTGTCAATGGGTTTTTTATAGTTTCTCCTGTGATTATAATATTATGACACTTTTGTAAACGCGTTGTGCTCATATAGTGAGGTAAAAGCACTATGGAAAAACTATATATTATTATTATTATTATTATTATTATTATTATTATTATTATTATTATTATTATTATTATTATTATTATTATTATTATTATTATTATTATTATTATTATTATTATTATCACTATTATTATTACCATTATCATTATTATTATTATTATTATTATTATTATTATTATTATTATTATTATTATTATTATTATAACAGATAAAAGCACTCATGCGTGATTCAAATACATCATGCATAGCATTGTGCATCTATAATCCATTGCTTTGCTACGAAATAAAACTGCGTTATGAAATATTGCTTTGAATGCTATTTTTTGCATATGATGTCTTATTGTATTTAATATTTATTAATTTGTTTTGTTAAAAATGAATAGGCGCCTCACATTGTTGTATCCTGACCAAGGGCTCTCACCTGAGCCTTCATACGCATAACACTATAAGTAAAGTGGCTGAGGCTCTCACATTAGGTCGTCTAGGCTCACCTTAGGTCGCCTAGGCTCACCTTAGGTAGTCTAGGCTCACCTTAGGTCGCCTAGGCTCACCATTAGGTCGTCTAGGCTTCACCTTAGGTCGCCTAGGCTCTCACCTTAGGTAGTCTAGGTTCTTCACCTTAGGTCGCCTAGGCTCACCTTAGGTAGTCTAGGCTCTCACATTAGGTCGTCTAGTGCCTTCACCTTAGGTCGCCTAGGCTCTCACCTTAGGTAGTCTAGGCTCTCACATTAGGTCGTCTAGGCTATCACCTTAGGTCGCCTAGGCTCTCACCTTAGGTAGTCTAGGCTCTCACCTTAGGTCGTCTAGGCTATCACCTTTGGGGTCGCCTAGGCTCTCACCTTAGGTAGTCTAAGCTCACCTTAGGTCGCCTAGGCTCACCTTAGGTCGCCTAGGCTCCCACCTTAGGTCTAGGCTCCTACCTTAGGTCGCCTAGGCTCTCACCTTAGGTCATCTAGGCTCTCACCTTAGGTCATCTAGGCTCTCACCCTAGGTCATCTAGGCTCTCACCTTAGGTCATCCAGGCTCTCACCTTAGGTCATCTAGGCTCTCACCTTTAAGTCGCCTAGGCTCTCACCTTAGGTCGCCTAGGCTCACCTTAGGTCGCCTAGGCTCCCACCTTAGGTCATCTAGGCTCTCATCTTAGGTCGCCTTGGCTCACCTTAGATAGTCTAGGCTTCACCTTAGGTCGCCTAGGCTCTCACCCTAGGTCGCCTAGGCTCTCACCTTAGGTCGTCTAAGCTCACCTTAGGTCGCCTAAGCTCACCTTAGGTCGCCTAGGCTCCCACCTTAGGTTACCTAGGCTGTCATTGTAGGCTGCCTAGGCTCTCACCTTTGGTCGCCTAGGTTTCTTACCTTAAGTCGCCTAGGCTCTCACCTTAGGTCGCCTAGGCTCTACCTCAAGTCGCCTAGGCTCTCACCTTTGGTCATCTAGGTTTGTTTTAAGTCGCCTAGGCTCTCACCTTAGGTCGCCTAGGCTCTACTTAAGTCGCCTAGGCTCTCACCTTTGGTCATCTAGGCTCTCATCTTAGGTTACCTAGGCTCTCATTGTAGGCTGCCCAGGCTCACCTTGGTCGCCTAGGCTCTACCTTAAGTCGCCTAGGCTCTCACCTTAGGTCGCCTAGGCTCTCACCTTTGGTCGCCTAGGCTCTCACCCAACATGGAATTCGTCCCCAAAAGGGCGGGGGAGGGGGCAGGAGTTTCCCACACGGATGGGGAGAGAGGGAGTTATGCCCAAGCATTGACTGATATGACATTGCATTGAAATTGATGGAAATGTCAACAGGGCGCGAGTTTACTGATTTTGACCTAATCCACAAGGCATCACTTTTTAGAATCTAACGAATGAATGACAGCAACTCACTTGTTGACATGTGGCGTCGGTGGCCAAGTGTAACCACTTACAGGCTGCCGGTCTGGGGTTCGAATCCCGGCAAAGCCAGGCCCGACGTCTGTTTCTTGGGCAATACACTTCCACACATATGATGCAAAATGGGTACAAACACTAACTTGGGAGTAAAAATCTGTATCGGACTAGCGTCATGTCCAGGAGGTGATTATTATCACTTGTTCCGCTTCACGCTATAGACACCAGGATAAGCTCCGGCTCTATGGGCAGTAATGGGCTTGAAGGAACTCTACACTTGTTGATAGGAGAGATGGCCGGGGATAGGGATGTGCTGAAATCTTCCCTTGACACGTTGTAGAAAGTGGCATGTACCA
>JAXRKP010000030.1:487500-492500 GCA_037039925.1 Doris montereyensis | reverse complement strand
GAGAGAAAGAGAGAGAGAGAGAAAAAGAAAGAGATAGAGAGAGAGAGAAAGAGAGAGAGAAAGAAAGAAAGAGAGAGAGAGAGAGAGAGAGAGAGAGAGAGAGAGAGAGAGAGAGAGAGAGAGAGAGAAGAGAGACAGACAGAAGACAGACCGACAGACAGATAGACACAGAGAGACAAATAAGGTACAGAGAAACAGACGGACAAACAGATAGGAAGAGAGACATAACAGAAACAAGTAAATATAAGGGAGAGGAGATGAGAGAGAGAGAGAAGAGAAGAAAGAGAGAGAGAGAGAGAGAGAGAGAGAGAGAGAGAGAGAGAGAGAGAGAGAGAGAGAGAGAGAGAGAGAAAGAAAGAGAGAGGGAGAGACAAAGGGAGAGAAAAGAAGAGACAGACAGACAGACAGGCAGACAGGCAAACAGACAGACAGGCAGAGACAGACACAGAGAGACAGAGACAGAGACAGAGATAGAGAGATAGAGAGACAGAGACAGAGAGACACCACAGCGACAGACAGACAGACAGACACAGAGAGAGGAAGAAAGAAAAACAGAGACAGACTGACAGACAAACAGATAGATAGATAAATAGATAGGAAAAGAGAGAGAGAGAGAGAGAGAGAGAGAGAGAGAGAGAGAGAGAGAGGGAGACAGACAGACAGACAGACAGACAGACAGACAGATAAATAAATAAATAACAATATTCTAATATCATATCACTCTGAAGTGATGTATTCATTCCCAATAGTGACAACACTAACATTGACTTCATCAGTGATTGAATCATTCCACAATCGTGACAACACTAACATTGACTTCATCAGTGATGTATTCATTCACAATAGTGATAAGACTAACATTGACTTCATCAGTGATGTATTCATTTACAATGGTGACAACACTAACATTGACTTCATCAGTGATTGAATTCATTCACAATCGTGACAACACTAACATTGACTTCATCAGTGATGTATTCATTCACAATGGTGATAACACTAACGTTGACTTCATCAGATGATGTATTCATTTACAATGGTGACAACACTAACATTGACTTCATCAGTTTTCACTTTGCAGTGATGTTTCATACACAATGGTGAAAACACTAACATTGACTTCATCAGTGATGTATTCATTTACAATGATGACAACACTAACATTGACTTCATCAGTGATGTATTCATTTACAATGATGACAACACTAACATTGACTTCATCAGTGATGTATTCATTTACAATGATGACAACACTAACATTGACTTCATCAGTGATGTATTCATTTACAATGATGACAACACTAATATTGACTTCATCAGACCCGTAAGATGCTTTGAGTTTAACGCAGCTACAAGAATATGTGTCTATTAATAGTCTCTGAGGTCAAAAGTGTTCAGGATCTTTAAAGCCGTCACTTTAAAAAAATTGACACGACTGTTCTAGAAAGTCTCTGGCCAGTCGCTGTTGAAAGGCAGAATTGTCGGCCAAAGTTTATGGACTTTTTGAAATATGTTTTTTGTTGTAGCATTTGAATTGGCAAGTGCGTGACACGTGTCATAAAGATCCCTCCAAAGAAACAACCTACTGGGATCAATAACTCATCATATGTCTAAAAGGCTTGATATGTGTGCGTATGTCTGTCTGTTATATATGTGTGTGTGTGTGTCTGCGTGTGTCTGTGTATGTATCTATGTGTGTCTCTTTGTCTGTGTCAGAATCGCTGTGCCTGTGTCACTTTGTCTCTGTCTCTGTCTCTGTACCTATATGTGCCTATATGTATGTGTGTGTCTGTGTGTGTATGTCTGTGTCTCTCTATGATTGTATCTGGGAGGTGGGTGTCTCTGTGTCTGTGTCTCTATGCCTGTGTATGTGTTTCTGTGTCTGTAGAGTAACTGTCTGTATATATGTGTGTTTCTGTGACTGTATGTGTCTGTGTGTTTGAAATGTCTGTGTTTATGATTGTATCTGAGAACAGGTGTCTCTGTGTCTGTGTCCTGACATGAGAAACCTGTGTATGTGTTTTCAAACTGTCCTGTGTATGTGTTTTTGTAGAGAAACGAGACTGTGTATACGTGTGGAGTCAAGGGCGAAATCTGTGTCCACTGTGCCGTGACTTTGCCTGTCAGACAACAAACGAGAAAATATCTAGTCAAGATCTTATGCCTCAGGCATCACACAAATGTGTTTTATGTCTGTGTATGTGATGATAAGTCGTCTGAGGATGTGTGAGCGAGAATGTGTATCTGTGAAATCATGTGCCTAAGTAAGTAATGTGTGAGAAGGAAGAGAGAAGCAGAGAAATCTTTATATCTGTATATATCTGTGCCTGTGTATGTTTTATGTGTCTGTATGTGTCTGTGTATGTCTGTGTATGTATCTGTGTGTCTGTGTCTGTGTGTGTAAGTGCGTATGTGCATCTGTGTCTGTATATGTCTGTATGTGTCTGTGTCTGCATGTGTCTCTGTGTCTGTGTCTGTCTATCTTTGTATCGAAATGTTTCTGTTTCTGTGTGTGTGCTGGTAGTAGAGAAACTATCTATGTCCTTATGGAAAGGCTTCTGTATGTGTCTGTGTCTGTAGTGTCTAGATGTATGTGTCTCTGTATCTTTGTGTGTAGTGGTAGAGTTTCTGTGAGATATGTATATGCCTGTGTCATGTGTTTTTTATTTATGTGTGTGTGTGTATCTGTATCCCTGTGTGTCTCTGTATCTCTGTATGTGGCTGAGATATGTGAAAGGCTATGTCCTGTGTCTATGCGTGGGAGGGAGGGAGGAGGGAAAGGTCAAGCGAGAGGATTGTCGACATACCTGCTGACCTCGCTTTTATCTATTGATTGTGTGAATGTGGTTTCATCTGTATCCATTGTGTGTCTCTGTGTCTGTATGTGCATGTAAATGTGTATGTCTCTGTGTCTGTATCTGGTACGCTTTGTGTGGGATACACACAAGGATGTAAGAGAACATAATCCGTAATTTCATCTTGCTCTAAGAAGTTGAGAAGTAGAGAGACACACTTAATTCCAGTCCAAGTACAATACTACACTTCTTTGAGAACTACAATCATATGCCACAATCATATGCCACAATCATATGCCACAATCATATGCCACAATGATATGTTCACAATCATATACCACAAATGATATGTCACAATCATATACCACAATGATATGTCACAATCATATGCCACAATGATATGTCACAATCATATGCCACAATGATATTTCAATAATGATATTGACTTCACAATGATATGTCACAATGATATAACACAACATTGATATACCACAATGATATGTCACAATCATATGACCACAATGATATGTCACAATTGATATGTGATGTATTCACAATGATATAACACAATGATATGTCACAATTGACAATGGTCACAATCATATGACTTCACAATGATATGTCACAATCATATACCAGCAGTGATGTATTCATTCACAATGATATAACACAATGATAGTGATGCATTCATTCAAATGATATAACACTAACATTGACTTCATCAGTGATATTCATTCACAATGATAATGACACAATCATTGACTTCATTAATGATATTCATTCACAATGATAACGCTCATTGACTTCAATGATGTATTCCACAATGATATGACACAATCATTGACTTCAATGATATTCACAATCATATGACACACAATGATATTAGTGATGTATCACAAAATGATGATAACACTAACAATGATATGTCACAATGGTGATAACACTATGCCATCAGTGATGATTCATTCACAATCATATAAGCCACAATGATATGTCACATTTACAATGGTGATAACACAACATTGACTTCATCAGTGATGTCATTCAATGATATGCACCTCACAATTCATCAGCTTTCACAATGATTCACAATCGTGACAACAATAACATATGCCACAATCATGTGTCATTCAATCATATGCCAACATTGACTTCATATGATACCATTCAATGATATGCCACAATCATATGTCACAATCATAATGGTCACAATCATAACATGCCACAATGCATATTCACAATAGTGATAAGACAACAATCATCAGTGATGTATTCAATCATATGTCATAATGATAACATTGACTCACAACATGTATTCATTCACAATGATGATAACACTAACATTGATTCAGTCAGCTTTCACTTGCATATGTATTCCACAATGGTGATGCCTAACAATTTATCAGTGATGTATTCATTCACAATCATATTGACTTCACAATGATGTACCACAATGATATGTCACAATCATATGTCACAATGATATGTCATCAATGATTGAATTCATTCACAATCATATACCACAATGATATGCCACAATCATATGTCCCAATGATATGCCACAATGATATGCACAATGATATGTCACAATGATATGCCACAATCATATGCCACAATGATATGTCACAATGATATGCCACAATCATATGCTTCACAATGATATGTCACAATCATATACCACAATGATATGCCACAATCATATACCACAATGATATGTCACAATGATATGTCACAATGATATGTCACAATCGTATGCATTCACAATGATATGTCCCAATGATATGTCACAATCATATACCACAATGATTGAATGCCACAATCATATGTCCCAATGATATGCCACAATGATATGCCACAATCATATGTCACAATGATATGTCACAATGATATGTTTCCACAATGATATGTCACAATGATATGTCACAATGATATGCCACATTGATGTATGTCACAATCATATACCACAATCATATGTCACAATGATATGCCACCACAATCATATGTCACAATCATATGCCACAATCATATGTCACAATCCCGTATGTCAAAGGCAATCATATGCCACAGTCATATGTCACAATGATATTTGTCACAATCATATGTCACAATCATATGTCACAATGATATGTCACAATGATATGTCACAATCATATATCATGCCACAATGATATGTCACAATGATATGCCACAATGATATGTGCACAA
>JAXRKP010000030.1:465000-475000 GCA_037039925.1 Doris montereyensis | reverse complement strand
TAGACAAGTTTTAAGGAAAGTGGATGTAAATTTCTCATTGTCTCAACTAAACATAAACAAGTTTTAAGGAAAGTGGATGTAAATTTCTCATTGTCTCAACTAAACATAAACAAATTTTAAGGAAAGTGGATGTAAATTTCTCATTGTCTCAACTAAACATAAACAAATTTTAAGGAAAATATATGTAAATTTCTCATTGTCTCAACTAAATATAAACAAATTTTAAGGAAAATGGATGTAAATTTCTCATTTGTCTCAACTAAACATAAACAAGTTTTAAGGAAAATGGATGTAAATTTCTCATTTAGTCTCAACTAAACATAAACAAGTTTTAAGGAAAATGGATATAAATTTCTCATTGTCTCAACTAAACATAAACAAGTTTTGAGGAAAATGGATGTAAAATTCTCATTTTCTCAACTAAACATAAACAAGGTTTTTGAGGAAAATGGATGTAAAATTCTCATTGTCTCAACTAAACATAAACAGGTTTTGAGGAAAATGTATGTAAAATTCTCATTGTCTCAACTAAACATAAACCAGTTTTGAGGAAAATGGATGTAAAATTCTCATTGTCTCAACTAAACATAAACCAGTTTTGAGGAAAATGGGTCTCAAGTCCTCAGGTGGGAAGAGAATGTGGAAAAAGGACAAAATGCAAATGAAATTTGTCACAAACACAGACCGAATGTGGTTGCAAGTGACAAAATGCAAATGAAATTTGTCACAAACACAGACCGAATGTGGTTGCAATTGATAAAATGCAAATGAAATTTGTCACAAACATAGACCGAATGTAGTTGCAATTGACAAAATGCAAATGAAATTTGTCACAAACACAGACCGAATGTAGTTGCAACTGACAAAATGCAAATGAAATTTGTCACAAACACAGACCGAATGTGGTTGCAATTGACAAAATGCAAATGAAATTTGTCACAAACACAGACCGAATGTGGTTGCAATTGACAAAAATGCAAAATGAAATTTACCACAACCATAGACCGAATGTAGTTGCAATTGATAAAATGCAAATGAAATTTGTCACAAACCCAGACCGAATGTGGTTACAAGTATTAAAATGCAAATGAAATTTGTCACAAACATAGACCGAATGTAGTTGCAATTGACAAAATGCAAAATGAAATTTGTCACAAACATAGACCGAATGTAGTTGCAATTGACAAAATGCAAGTGATATTTGTAACAAACATAGACCGAATGTAATTGCAATTGACAAAATGCAAGTAATATTTGTCACAAACACAGACCGAATGTGGTGCAATTGACAAAATGCAAATGAAATTTGTCACAAACATAGACCGAATGTAGTTGCAATTGACAAAATGCAAGTGATATTTGTAACAAACATAGACCGAATGTAATTGCAATTGATAAAATGCAAGTGATATTTGTCACAAACACAGACCGAATGTGGTGCAATTGACAAAATGCAAGTGATATTTGTCACAAACACAGACCGAATGTGGTTGCAATTTGCTTGTGAGCTGAGAGAGGAGAATTGACGTCTTTTGATTTGAGTTGATTTTGATTCAATTCCACAACAAAGGTGACTTGGTGATTTTGATCAATTCCGCAACAAAGGTGACTTGGTGATTTTGATTCAATTCCACAACAAAGGTGACGGTGATTTTGATTCAATTCACAACAAAGGTGACTTGGGGGTTTTGATCCAATTTCTCAACAAAGGTGACTTGGTGATTTTGATTCAATTCCACAACAAAGGTGACTTGGTGATTTTGATTCAATTCCACAACAAAGGTGACTTGGGGGTTTTTGATCCAATTCACAACAAAGGTGACTTGGTGATTTTGATTCAATTCACAACAAAGGTGACGGTGATTTTGATTCAATTCCACAACAAAGGTGACTTGGGAGTTTTGATCCAATTTCTCAACAAAGGTGACTTGGTGATTTTGATTCAATTCCACAACAAAGGTGACTTGGGTGATTTTGATTCAATTCCACAACAAAGGTGACTTGGGTTTTTTATTCAACTCCACAACAAAGGTGCTTGGGGGTTTTGATCCAATTCCACAACAAAGGTGACTTGGGGGTTTTTGATCCAATTCCACAACAAAGGTGACTTGGTGATTTTGATTCAATTCCACAACAAAGGTGACGGTGATTTTGGATCCAATTCCACAACAAAGGTGACTTGGTGATTTTGATTCAATTCCACAACAAAGGTGACTTGGGGTTTTGATCCAATTCACAACAAAGGTGACGGTGATTTTGATCAATTCCACAACAAAAGTGACTTGGGGGTTTTGGCAGGATATTTTATTCTGCTGGAACTGCCTAAAACAGCCAAGGGATTTTTAAGGTGCACAGAGCGTTGTGACCTCCTTTCTTTCGTCTCCGATGGAACTAAAAGTTATCCATTCACCACACAGCTTGCCTCTGAACTAACTAGCGAGTCGCCTCCTTGACGACTGTAAATGTGACAATGACCAAAACTCCAAAGCCGTCAAAAGTGTAGTTGTGACATTTCGATTGTGAGGCCAGCCAACCTGAGATGTTTTTCTTTTCCTGAATTCTGAAAGCCGAGTGTCCACGTTGTCAACAACTTAACCGTTGTCATATTCGTTGTTATTATTATTATTATTATTATTATTATTATTATTATTATTATTATTATTATTATTATTATTATTATTATTATCATCATTATTATTATTATTATTATTATTATTATTATTATTATTATTATTATTATTATTATTACTATTATTATTATTATTATTACTATTATTATTATTATTATTATTATTATTATTATTATTATTATTATTATTATTATTATTATTATTATTATTAGTATTATTATTATTACTATTATTATTATTATTATTATTATTATCAGTATTGTTTTTATTGTTATTATTATTATTATTATTATGTTTGTTGTTGTTGTTATTGTTGTATTATTATTATGTCACACGCACATATTTTAGATCCTCTCTCGCGCACGTTCCGATATATACAACGATAGTGAGGAAGGCGGTGACTTGTAAGGTTCGAGCTTTAAGGTTTTATTGTCTGTCTGTCTCAGATTTAACAATACCATACTGTCTCAGATTTAACAATACCATACTGTCTCAGATTTAACAATACCATACTGTCTCAGATTTAACAATACCATACTGTCTCAGATTTAACAATACCATACTGTCTCAGATTTAACAACACCATACTGTATCAGATTTAACAATACCATACTGTCTCAGATTTAACAATATTGTACTGTATCAGACTTAACAATACCATACTGTATCAGATTTAACAATACCATACTGTCTCAGATTTAACAATACCATACTGTATCAGACTTAACAATACAATACTGTATCAGACTTAACAATACCATACTGTCTCAGCTTTAACAATACCATACTGTATCAGATTTAACAATATCGTACTGTCTCAGACTTAACAATACCATACTGTATCAGACTTAACAATACCATACTGTATCAGATTTAACAACACCATACTGTCTCAGACTTAACAATACCATACTGTATCAGATTTAACAACACCATACTGTATCAGATTTAACAATACCATACTGTCTCAGACTTAACAATATCGTACTGTCTCAGACTTAACAATACCATACTGTCTCAGACTTAACAATACCATACTGTCTCAGACTTAACAATACCATACTGTCTCAGACTTAACAATACCATACTGTCTCAGACTTAACAACACCATACTGTCTCAGACTTAACAATACCATACTGTCTCAGACTTAACAATACCATACTGTCTCAGACTTAACAACACCATACTGTCTCAGATTTAACAATATTGTACTGTCTCAGACTTAACAATACCATACTGTCTCAGATTTAACAATACCATACTGTCTCAGATTTAACAATATCGTACTGTCTCAGACTTAACAATACCATACTGTCTCAGATTTAACATGCCATACTGTCTCAGACTTAACAATACCATACTGTCTCAGACTTAACAATACCATACTATCTCAGACTTAACAACACCATACTGTCTCAGACTTAACAATACCATACTGTCTCAGACTTAACAACACCATACTGTCTCAGATTTAACAATATCTTTACTGTCTCAGACTAACAATACCATACTGTCTCAGACTTAACAACACCATACTGTCTCAGATTTAACAATATCGTACTGTCTCAGAATCAACAATACCATACTGTCTCAGATTTAACTACACCGTATTCTCTCAGACTTAACTATACCGTATTCTCTCAGGCTTAACAACACCATACTGTCTCAGACTTAACAACACCATACTGCCTCAGACTTAACAATACCATACTGTCTCAGACTTAACAACACCATACTGTCTTAGATTTAACTATACCGTATTCTCTCAGATTTAACAATACCATACTGTCTCAGATTTAACAATACCGTATTGTTTCAGATTTAACAATACCATATTGTTTCAGATTTCACAATACCATATTGTTTCAGATTTAACAATACCATACTGTTTCACACTTAACAATACCATACTGTTTCAGATTTAACATACCATACTGTTTCAGATTTAACAATACCATATTGTTTTAGATTTAACAATACCATACTGTTTCAGATTTAACAATACCATACTCTTTCAGATTTAACAATACCATACTGTTTCAGATTTCACAATATCATTTTGTTTCAGATTCAACAATACCATAATGTTTCAGATTTCACAATTCCATATTGTTTCAGATTTAACAACACCCTACTGTTTCAGATTTACAATACCATACTGTTTCAGATTGAACAATACCATATGGTTTTTGATTTAACAATACCATACTGTTTCAGACTTAACAATACCATATTGTTTCAGATTTAACAATACCATACTGTTTCAGATTTCACAATACCATATTGTTTCAGATTTAACAATACCATACTGTTTCAGATTTAGCAATGCCGTATCGTCTCTCAGATTTCGCAATACCGTACTGTCTTAGACTTAACAATACCGTACTGTTTCAGATTTAACAATACCTTACCGTCTCAGATTTAACAATACGGTACTGTCTCAGATTTAACAATACCATATTGTTTCAAATTTAACAAGACCATACTGTTTCAGATTTAACAATACCATCCTGTCTCCAGATTTAACAATACCTTACTGTCTCAGGTTTAACAATACCGTACTGTCTCAGATTTAACAATACGGTACTGTCTCAGGTTTAACAATACCGTATCGTCTCAGATTTAACAATACCTTACTGTCTCAGGTTTAACAATACCTTACTGTCTCAGGTTTAACAATACCATACTGTCTCATATTTAACAATACCGTACTGTCTCAGATTTAACAATACCGTACTGTCCACAATCAAACACATATCACAAGCAAATGCGTATAGCAAGAAGATAGTGAACATGTCAACAAACAGGCATATACAGTAGATCAGAAGGTAAGCATGTCAATAAACAGGTCATATACAGTAGATCAGAAGGTAAGCATGTCAACAAACAGGTCATATACAGTAGATCAGAAGGTGAACATGTCAACAAACAGGTCATATACAGTACATCAGAAGGTGAACATGTCAACAAACCGGTCATATACAGTAGATCAGAAGGTAAGCATGTCAACAAACAGGTCATATACAGTAGATCAGAAGGTAAGCATGTCAACAAACAGGTCATATACAGTAGACCAGAAGGTGAACATGTCAATACACAGGTCATATACAGTAGATCAGAAGGTAAGCATGTCAATACACAGGTCATATATAGTAGATCAGAATGTAAGCATGTCAACAAACAGGTCATATACAGTAGAGCAGAAGGTGAACATGTCAACAAACAGGTCATATACAGTAGATCAGAAGGTAAGCATGTCAATACACAGGTCATATATAGTAGATCAGAAGGTAAGCATGTCAACAAACAGGTCATATACAGTAGATCAGAAGGTGAACATGTCAACAAACAGGTCATATACAGTAGATCAGAAGGGTAAGCATGTCAACAAACAGGTCATATACAGTAGATCAGAAGGAAATGTAGGGATGTCCAAGTTGAATAGCTCAAAAAGACAAAACTGCATTTTTTTAACTCACAACAGTTTCATGGCAAGGAAAATAGAGGTTGAGTTTAAACTGATTGGTTCAAAACAACAATACAATATACTTAGCTTGCAACAATCCCATGGCATCGAAAGCTAATTGGCTCAAAACAACAACAACAACAACAACAACGGGCTTGTCAGCAAAGGACTATGTCAGGAAAGTAGGACAGCGAGGGGAATTATTGGGAAGGAGAGAGTTCAATATAGAGTCAATACCAGGTGAGTCGGAAGGAGAGAGGTCAATATAGGAGGGAGAGAGTAAGGAGTCCACAATAGGAAGGAGAGAGGTCAATATAGGAAGGAGAGAGTTCAATATAGATGGGCTCAAAATAATCAAAACATTAACAGGAAGAGAATATAGGTCAATGTAGGAGGGAGAGAGAGTAAATATAGGAAGGAGGAGAGTTCAATATAGGAAGGGCAGAGGTCAGGAAGGAGGGAGAGGTCAATATAGGAAGGAGAGAGTTCAATATAGGAAGGAGAGGGAGAGTTCAATATCAGGAAGGAGAGAGAGGTCAATATAGGAGAGAGAGAGGTCAATATAGGAAGGAGAGAGTTATAGGAGGGAGAGGTCAATATAGGAAGGAGAGAGAGTTCAATATAGGAAGGAGAGAGTCAATATAGGAGGAGAGAAATATAGAGGAGGTCAATATAGGAGGGGAGAGAGGTCAATATAGGAGGGAGAGGTAGTATAGAGAGGGTCAATATAGGAAGAAGAGAGAGGTCAATATAGGAAGGAGAGAGTTCAATATAGGAAGGAGAGAGTTCAATATAGGAAGGAGAGAGTTCAATATAGGAAGGAGAGAGTTCAATATAGGAAGGAGAGAGTTCAATATAGGAGGGAGAGAGTTCAATATAGGAAGGAGAGAGTTCAATAGGAGGGAGAGAGTTCAATATAGGAAGGAGAGAGTTCAATATAGGAAGGTAGAGAGTTCAATATAGGAAGAGAGTCAATATAGGAAATGAGAGAGTTCAATATAGGAGGGAGAGAGGTCAATATAGGAAGGAGAGAGTTCAATATAGGAAGGAGAGGGATTCAATATAGGAGGGAGAGAAGTCAATATAGGAAGGAAGAGTTCAATATAGGAGAGAGGTCAATATAGGAAGGAGAGAGGTCAATATAGGAGGGAGAGAATATAGGAGGGAGAGGTCAATATAGGAGTCAATATAGGAAGGACAGAGTTCAATATAGAAGGAGTGAGGTCAATATAGGAAGGAGAGAGAGTTCAATATAGGAGGAGAGAGGAGACAGTTCAATATAGGGAGGGAGAGGGTTCAATGAGGAGGAAGTGAGTTCAATATAGGAAGGAGAGAGGTCAATATAGGAAGGAGACAGGTTCAATATAGGAGGGGAGAGAGGTCAATATAGGAGGGAGAGAGTTCAATATAGGAGGTCAATATAGGAAGGGAGAGAGTTCAATATAGGAAGGAGAGAGGTTCAATATAGGAAGGAGAGAGTTCAATATAGGAGGAGAGAGTTCAATATAGTCAATATAGGAGGGAGAGAGGTTCAATATAGGAGGGAGAAAGGTCAATATAGGAGGGATAGAGGTCAATATAGGAGGGAGAGAGGTCAATATAGGAGGGAGAGAGTTCAATATAGGAGGGAGAGAGGTCAATATAGGAGGGAGAGAGTGTTCAATATAGGAGGGAGAGAGTTCAATATAGGAGGAGAGAGTTCAATATACAAGGTCAATATAGGAAGGAGAGAGTTCAATATAGGAGGGAGAGAGTTCAATATAGGAGGGAGTTCAATATGGGAAGGCAATAATATAGGAGGTTCAATATAGGAGGGAGAAGAGTTCAATATAGGAGGGAGAGAGGTCAATATAGGAAGGAGAATATAGGAAGGTTCAATATAGGAGGAGAGAATATAGGAAAGTTCAATAGGAGGGAGAGAGGTCAATATAGGAGGGAGAGTTCAATATAGGAGGGAGAGGTCAAATAGGAAGGAGAGAGTTCAATATAGGAGGGAGTGCAATATAGGAGGTTCAATATAGGAGGAGAGAGAGTTCAATATAGGAAGGAGAGTTCAGAGTTCAATATAGGAAGGAGAGAGTTCAATATAGGAGGGAGAGAGTTCAATATAGGAAGGAGAGAGTTCAATATAGGAGGGAGAGGAGTTCAATATAGGAGAGAGAGAGTTCAATATAGGAGGGAGTTCAATATAGGAGGAGAGAGAGTTCAATATAGGAGGGAGAGAGAGTTCAATATAGGAGGAGAAAGTTCAATATAGGAAGGGAGAATATAGGAGTTCAATATAGGAAGGAGAGTTCAATATAGGAAGGGAGAGAGTTCAATATAGGGAGGGAGAGAGGTCAATATAGGAGGAGAGAGAGTTCAATATAGGAAGGAGAGAGTCAATATAGGAAGGAGAGAGAGTTCAATATGGGAAGGAGAGAGAGTTCAATATAGGAAGGAGAGAGTTCAATATAGGAAGGGTGAGGTCAATATAGGAAGGAGAGAGTTCAATATAGGAAGGAAGTTCAATATAGGAAGGAGAGAGTTCAATATAGGAGAGGAGTTCAATATAGGAAAGGAGAGATTCAATATAGGAAGGGAGTCAATATAGGAAGTTCAATATAGGAAGGAAGAGTTTCAATATAGGAGGAGAGTTCAATATAGGAAGGAGAGAGTTCAATATAGGAAGGAGAGAGAGTTCAATGAGGAAGGAGAGTCAATATAGGAAGGAGAAAGTTCAATATAGGAAGTTCAATATAGGAGGAGAGAGTTCAATATAGGAAGGTTCAATATAGGAAAAGAGTTCAATATAGGAAGGAGGAGTTCAATATAGGCAGGAAGGAGGAGAGAGTTCAATATAGGAAGGAGAGAGGTCAATATAGGAGGGAGAGAGAGTTCAATATAGGAAGGAAAGTTCAATATAGGAAGGAGTTCAATATAGGAAGGAGAGAGTTCAATATAGGAAGGAGAGAGAGAGTTCAATATAGGAAGGAGAGAGTTCAATATAGGAAGGGAAGGAGAGTTCAATATAGGAGGTAGAGAGAGTTCAATATAGGAGAGATTCAGAGAGTTCAATATAGGAGGAAGAGAGTTCAATATAGGAAGGAGAGAGTTCAATATAGGAAGGAGAGAGTTCAATATAGGAGGGAGAATATAGGAGAGTTCAATATAGGGAGAGGAATATAGGAGAGAGTTCAATATAGGAGGGAGAGAGTTCAATATAGGAGGGAATATAGAGAGAGAGTTCAATATAGGAGGGAGAGAGAGTTCAATATAGGAAGAGGAGAGAATATAGGTCAATATAGGAAGGAGAGAGTTCAATATAGGAAGGAGAGAGTTCAATATAGGAAGGAGAGAGTTCAATAGGAGGAGAGAGAGTTCAATATAGGAAGGAGAGTTCAATATAGGAAGGAGAGAGTTCAATATAGGAGGGCAAGAGTTCAATATAGGAAGGAGAGAGTTCAATATAGGAAGGAGAGAGTTCAATATAGGAAGAGAGAGAGTTCAATATAGGAGGGAGAGAGTTCAATATAGGAAGGACAGAGTTCAATATAGGAGGGAGGAGAGTTCAATATAGGAATGAGAGAGTTCAATCCAATAGGAAGGAGAGTTCAGTTCAATATAGGAAGGAGAGTTCAATATAGGAAGGAAGGAGGAAGGAGTTCAATATAGGAAGGGGAGAGAGTTAAATTCAGAGTTCAATGGAAGGAGAGAGTTCAATATAGGAAAGAGTTCAATATAGGAGGAGAGAGTTCAATATAGGAATGAGAGAGAGAGTTCCAATATAGGAAGGTTCAATATCGGAAGAAGTTCAATATAGGAAGGAGGAGGAGTTCAATATAGGAAGGAATATAGGAAGGAGAGTTCAATATAGGAAGGAGAGTTCAATATAGGAAGGAGAGAGTTCAATATAGGAAGGAG
>JAXRKP010000030.1:420000-457500 GCA_037039925.1 Doris montereyensis | reverse complement strand
AAACTACAAGCCATGCATTTTCTGGTACTACTAACAGAGACATTGATTGTACTACTAACGGGCATATATAATGGAAATCCCCACATCAAAGCCTAAAATCGATTGGACATACTAATCTCAATTGCTTTTTCATGTAAACTACCTAGGCATCACCTTAGACAGACTGGACAGAGATTTCTGTCCATGTAACGGTGGACCTGATTGGGTCCTCGTGTAAACCTAGACATTGATTGGTGGAATCTAAGACCACCAGGCAAATTCGTTTGACCTCTATAACGGTAGACATTGATTGGTACTACTAACGGTAGACATTGATTGGTACTACTAATGGTAGACATTGATTGGTACTACTAACAGTAGACATTGATTGGTACTACTAGCAGTAGACATTGATTGGTACTACTAACAGTAGACATTGATTGGTACTACTAATGGTAGACATTGATTGGTACTACTAACGGTAGACATTGATTGGTACTACTGGTAGACATTGATTGGTACTACTAATGATGGACGACATTGATTGGTACTACTAACAGTAGATATTGATTAGTACTATAATGGTAGACATTGATTGGTACTACTAATGGTAGACATTGATTGATACTACTAACAGTAGACATTGATTGACGCTACTAACGGTAGACGATTGATTGGTACTACTAACAGTAGACATTGATTGGTACTACTAATGGTAGACATTGATTGGTACTACTAACGGTGGACATTGATTGGTACTACTAACGGTAGACATTATTTGGTACTACTAACAGTAGACATTGATTGGTACTACTAACGGTAGACATTGATTGGTACTAATAACGGTAGACATTGATTGGTACTACTAACGGTAGACATTGATTGGTACTACTAACAGTAGACATTGATTGGTACTACTAACGGTAGACATTGATTGGTACTACTAACGGTAGACATTGATTGGTACTACTAACGGTAGACATTGATTGGTACTACTAACGGTAGACATTGATTGGTACTACTAACGGTAGACATTGATTGGTACTACTAACGGTAGACATTGATTGGTACTACTAACGGTAGACATTGATTGGTAGTACTAACGGTAGACATTGATTGGTACTACTAACGGTAGACATTGATTGGTACTACTAACGGTGGACATTGATTGGGTACTACTAACGGTAGACATTGATTGGTACTACTAACGGTAGTTGATTGGTACTACTAACGGTAGACATTGATTGGTACTACTAACGGTAGACATTGATTGGTACTACTAATGAGTGGACATTGATTGGTACTACTAACGGTAGACATTGATTGGTACTACTAACGGTAGACATTGATTGGTACTACTAACGGTATAGACATTGATTGGTACTACTAACGGTAGACATTGATTGGTAGTACTACCGGTAGACATTGATTGTTACTACTAACGGTAGACGTGATTGGTACTACTAACGGTGGACATTGATTGGTACTACTAACGGTAGACATTGATTGGTACTACTAACAGTAGACATTGATTGGTACTACTAACGGTTGGACATTGATTGGTACTACTAACGGTAGACATTGATTGGTACTACTAACGGTAGACATTGATTGGTAGTACTACCGGTAGACATTGATTGGTACTATAACGGTAGACATTGATTGG
The DNA here is from genome assembly GCA_037039925.1 of Doris montereyensis. Taxonomy (NCBI): domain Eukaryota; kingdom Metazoa; phylum Mollusca; class Gastropoda; order Nudibranchia; family Dorididae; genus Doris; species Doris montereyensis. The sequence continues at coordinate 455,855 of JAXRKP010000030.1, read as the reverse complement.
TACTACTAACGGTGGACATTGATTGGTACTACTAACGGTAGACATTGATTGGTACTACTAACGGTAGACATTGATTGAACACTACTAACGGTGGACATTGATTGGTACTACTAACGGTAGACATTGATTGGTACTACTAACGGTAGACATTGATTGGTACTACTAACGGTAGACATTGATTGGTACTACTAACGGTGGACATTGATTGGTACTACTAACATTGAACATTGATTGGTACTACTAACGGTAGACATTGATTGGTACTACTAACGGTAGACATTGATTGACACTACTAACGGTAGACATTGATTGGTACTACTAACGGTAGACATTGATTGGTACTACTAACGGTTGGACATTGATTTGGGTACTACTAACGGTAGACATTGATTGACACTACTAACGGTAGACATTGATTGGTACTACTAACGGTAGACATTGATTGACACACTACTAACGGTAGAATTGGTTGGTACTACTAACTGTGAACACATTGATTGACACTACTAACGGTTGGACATTGATTAGGTACTACTAACGGTAGACATTGATTGGTACTACTAACGGTGGACATGATTGGTACTACTAACGGTGGACATTGATTGGTACTACTAACGGTATACATTGATTGACACTACTAACGGTGGACACATTGATTGGTACTACTAACGGTGGACATTGATTGGTACTACTAACGGTGGACATTGATTGGTACTACTAACGGTAGACATTGATTGGTACTACTAACGGTGTGGACATTGATTGGTACTACTAACGGTAGATATTGACTGGTACTACTAACGGTGGACATTGATTGACACTACTAACGGTGGACATTGATTGACACTTCTAACGGTAGACATTGATTGACACTACTAACGGTAGACATTGATTGGTACTACTAACGGTGGACATTGATTGGTACTACTAATGGTGGACATTGCTTGGTACTACTAATGGTAGACATTGATTGACACTACTAATGGTAGACATTGATTGGTACTACTGACGGTAGACATTGACTGACGCTACTAACGGTAAACATTGATTGACACTACTAACGGTGGACATTGATTGACACTACTAACGGTAGTCATTGATTGACACTACTTACGGTAGACATTGCTTAACACTACTAACGGTTTGGATGATTGACACTACTAACGGTAGACATTGATTGGTACTATTAATGATAAACATTGCTTGGTACTACCAACGGTGGACATTGATTAAGTACTACTAACGATAGACATTGATTGGTACTACTAACGGTAGACATTGATTGACACTACTAATGATAAACATTGCTTGGTACTACTAACGGTGGACATTGATTGGTACTACTAACATTAGACATTGATTGGTACTACTAACGGTAGACATTGATTGGTACTACCAACGGTGGACATTGATTGGAGGTACTACTATCGGTGAACATTGCTTGGTACTACTAATGAATGGACATTGCTTGGTACTACTAACGATAAATACATTGATTGGTACTACTAACGGTAGACATTGATTGGTACTACTATCCCGGTGAACATTGCTTGGTACTACTAATGGTGGACATTGATTGGTACTACTAACGGTAGACATTGATTGGTACTACTAACGATAGACATTGATTGACACTACTAACGTTAGACATTGATTGACACTACTAACATTGGGCATTAGTGACACTACTAACGGTAGACATTAATTGACACTACTAACGATAGACATTGATTGGTACTACTAACGGTGAACATTGATTGAGCACTACTAACGGTAGACATTGATTGACACTATTAACGGTAGATTAATTCGACACTACTAACGGTGGACATTGATTGACACTACTAACGATGGACATTTCTTGATGCTATAGACATTGAACTACTATCAGGTGGACATTTATTGACACTACTTACGGTAGACATTGATTGACACTACTTACGGTAGACATTGATTGACACTACTAATGGTAGACATTGATTGACACTACTAACGGCATTTAATTGACACTACTAACGGTGGACATTGAGTACTACTAACGGTAGACGATTGACACTACTAATGGTGGACGTGACACTACTAACGGTAGATGATGATTGACACTACTAACGGTAGACATTGATTGACACTACTTACGGTAGACATTGATTGGTACTACTTACGGTAGACATTGATTGACACTACTTACGGTAGACATTGATTGACACTACTAACGGTAGACATTGATTGACACTACTTACACGGTGGTATTGATTGACACTACTAACGGTAGACATTGATTGACACTACTAACGGTGGACATTGATTGACACTACTAATGTTGGACATTGCTTGGTAGTACTAACGGTGAACATTAATTGACACTACTAACGGTGGACATTGCTTGGCAAACAAATATGTTGTTTTGAGCAACAGTGATGAAGAACAGACGATCTCGTGAAAAAAGCACAGAGGAAGACTATTGGACAGGACAGCGGGAAAACAATTATCGGACTACGAGCCCCAGTATTTTCCCTACTCACGGAGAACACGGTGGTAGGAGGATAAGGCGTCTGCTACAGAACGCCATGAGTTCGTGCCTCGAAATGTTGAAAAATGTTCTCAAGTTTTCCAGGCAACATTCACGCCCCCCCAACCACCGTGTAATACAGAAAGGTAACCATAGTTACATTACGTCAGTTATGTCTTTTCTGACCTTGACCTTCTTCTTCTTAAAGGCAAATCTATTTGTATAAATATCATGGAACAAAATTCTTACATTTTATCCGGAAATAAAAATGTTAGCACTTTTCTATAATGTCCTAATAAGCTAAAAATACATTGAGATCTTCCGCGATTTTATTTCTAACTAGTGTTTCTTTATGACATAATCGTAAGTAAATAGATAAAATAATAAATCTTAAATAATTAGACGTCAACATCTCGTAAACTGGCAATATATGGTTAATTTGTTCATCATTTGTGTTACAAATCGAAATTTGGGATTTTTGCACCTTCTTTGAAACCTCAATTTTTCTTTTTTTCTTTTTAAGGAAGTCAATGTGCATATCCTTTTCTAGCATAAGATTGAGCATGTCTTTAAAAAACAGTGAGCTTCTTTAGTACCACCATATTGAATCATTTCATCGAATTTTTTCAAGTTTGTGACAAGAATTTTGACTTTTCCAGATGTTTCCTAGAAATTAGTTTTTTCTATTTTGTTTTGAAATTTTCATAAAAATGCTTCTTTTATTTCAATGCCATATCAACATTAAGGTACTCACAATAAAATAAAAAAAGACCTCTTGAATGACTATCAAATGAGATGCTAGTCGAGAAAATTTACCTTTGCGATTGATTACCTAATGTAGTTATGTTATGTTGGATTACCTAACTAGCTTATTTATGTTTGATTTATTACCTAATGTTTCTTATGTTATGTTTGATTACCTAATGTATGTTATGTTATATTTGATTACCTTATTCATTTATGTAATATTATGTTATGTTTGATTACCTAATGTATGTTATGTTATGTTTGATTACCTAATGTAAGTTATGTTATGTTTGATTTTCCTATTATATGTTATGTTATGTTTGATTTACTAATGTTTGTTATGTTATGTTTGATTACCTAATGTATGTTATGTTATGTTTGATTACCTAATGTATGTTATATTTATGTTTGATTACCTAATGTATGTTATGTTATGTTTGATTTCCTAATGTATGTTATTTTATGTTTGATTACCTAATGTATGTTATGTTATGTTTGATTTCCTAATGTATGTTATGTTATGTTTGATTTCCTAATGGATGTTATGTTATGTTTGATTTCCTAATGTATGTTATGTTATGTTTGATTACCTAATGTATGTTATGTTATGTTTGATTACCTAATGTAATTATGTTATATTTGGATTTCCTAATGTAAGTTATGTTATGTTGATTACCTAATGTATGTTATGTTATGTTTGATTACCTAATGTATGTTATTTTGTTTGATTATATATATGTATTATGTTATGTTTGATTACCTAATGTATATTATTTTATGTTTGATTTCCTAATGTTTGATTTCTAATGTATGTGTGTATATGTTTGATTTCCTAATGTAAGTTATGTTATGTTTGACTACCTAATGTATGTTATGTTATATTTGACCACCTATATGTAATATTTATGTTTGATTACCTAACAATGTTATTTTATGTTTTGTTTTATAATGTATATTTTTATGTTTGATTACCTAATGTATGTTATTTTATGTTTGATTACCTAATGTATGTTATGTTATGTTTGGATTTCCTAATGTATGGTATGTTATGTTTGATTTCCTAATGTATTTTATTATGTTTGATTACCTGATGTATGTTATGTTATGTTTGATTTCTAATGTATGTTATGTTATGTTTGATTTCCTAATGTATGTTATGTTATGTATGTCAAAAACTATTCTGTTACTAGATTTGAAGGAATGTTATATCCTCACACCAATGGAAGTGTTAAAGAATGTTCTCACAAAATGATGAAATAGATCTAACTTGAACCTAAAGACTACCACACAGGGTGGAATGAATTTATAAAAATCATCAAATCATGTTTCCGTTTGATACCTGACTGATATTTTAGTCCACAGATGATGGTCACAAAGCATACGAGGTGAGAGATCGTGGACGAGGATGAGATTAATGGATCAGGTAATAATAATAATAATAATAATAATTCAAAATTTATATATGCCCTTATGAGACTCATGCTCAGGTTTCTAAAAATGCTAACATACATCATACAGTAGCTTACATAATGTACTCAATATTTAAGATTACTATAAAATCAAGACATCTACATACACGAAAAAAGTGTTGGTACAATTAAGATGCACAGTACCTAAATGATGATATGCCAATTACAAGATGTTCCATGCAGGTGTGCACACACACTGTCACACACTCCCACATTTACACACATATATATACACACACCACACACACACACACACATTGCAGTTGTTAACCCCTTACACCCCATGATTGGTCGAAAAGTTAGTTTTAAGATGTCTGCCGTATTAAAATATAGTTATAGTTAAGGAAGTTAAACTAAGAGATCTAATTACATATACATGACAGTGTTAGAGATCCTATACCTTAATGAGACACCAACCCTTTATTTGGGGTTTTGTGAAAATGCTACTCTAAGTTAAGTCTTATGTGATTCGAAAGTGAAGCGGAACAATTCTGTTTTAAGTGATTGTTTGAAAAGGAAGGTTTTTACAATTTCTGGTTTTAACTGACAAAAAAATTCTATAGAGTTGGGGTCGAAAAGGCTGAAGAGCGTTCGAGTACTTTAGTCTTAGGACGCTTCTTTTGATTGTCAAGATTGTGATAATCTAAGCAGACGATTGGTGGTGAACTTTAAGCAGTTGTTTTAGATAGTCGGGGGCAGTGTCATGTGTGCAGTTGAAAGTGAGACATGCTATCTTATATGATTCTCTCACTAGCGGAAGTCAATGAGAGTACAAACTTGGGGTGATGTTCAGGCTTTTTTGGTCTTAGTTAAGCCATTCCTGCTGCTTATTTTGAAGTTCAGAATTGATGAATAGAAGTTTTTGGCTTCCCATAAAGAAGAGAATTGTAGTAATCAAGACGACTTGTGACAAATGCATGGATAAGCATTTTACATATTTTTGTTCTAACAGATTCCGGATACGAGAAATATTTTTAAGGACACAATGGATTGTTTGATGCACCTCTTGGTAATGTGGATATTCATGTGTACAAATTCATCAAAGAAGAAGCCGGAGCTTTTTAGGCTATGTGGTAACATCTAGTCGTATTGCTTATAATCAGCTCATTTTATCTACTGTCCTTTCCTTTTTTTCTAAATGTTAGCAGTTCTGTCTTGTCATTGTTGAATTTCAGTTTATTTTCTGTCATCCAGGTCCTGGTGTCTAACTGACAGTTGATGGTGGCTGTTTCTTTAGTTGTTATGTGATTGTTCATTCTGAGGGGGTATAAGTTGTGTATCGAGCATAAAACATGATCAATGTTGGGGATGCGATGATGTCCCTGAGAGGTGTAGTGTTTGGTGTAAAGAGAAACGGACCAAAGACTGATCCCTGTGGGACGTCAGATTTGCTTTTGTTGCCGATGAAGGACTGCCATTTATGATGACTCTGCTTGGTACAATCGGTAAGATAACTTACAAAACTACTTCAGAGCCATGCTCCGTGATAATGAAACTTTGTTGTATTTTGTGAAGAGTGTTTTGGTGTCCACAGTATCGAAAGCCGTGCTCAGATCCAACAGTACAAGTGCGACATTGTGTTTGCATTTGAGTTGGTTGTTTCTTTGATTTTTGATTCGGATTCATGTAGTTTCAGTTCTTTTGCCTGCCTTTCTGCTGATTGGAAAAGAGTGCACAGGTTGTAGCTCCTTGTGTGGTCGGTGAGTCTTCGCCCAATGAGTTTTTCAATGATCTTTGAAATGAATTTTAAGTTCGAGACGGGTCTGTAATTTTTCATCCTCTCGTTTTTAAGATTCTTTTTTTTAAGAGTGGATTCACATGTAAGCTTCTTGAAAACGTTGGAAAAATCCGCATTTTGGATGGAACAATTGGCGTTGGAGTTTATGGCTGGTTCAACCTCATTAATACTGGCTTTTAGATTCCACGTGGGAACCGCGTCTATTCGGCATTGTTTGCTCTGCTGCATCGTTTACGAGTTCAGTGATTTCAAGTGATGCGGGTAAAAAGTAGGAAAGTGTTGGTGGTGTTGTGGATGAATTTCCTTCCACTAGTTTTCATGGTTTCAGTGTCAGTCTTTTCGTCAAGATCCGGTCGAATGGTGACAATTTTGTCACGCAATATTTATTGAATATGTTAGCTTAATTCTTCGTCATTTTTGCGTGTGATGGTAAGGAAGATGATGGGTGTTCGTGTTTCGTGAGTCCGTTTATGATGTTAAGAGTTTTTTTGCTATTGCCCTTGTGCTCAGCGATGTTGTCTCTGGTATATTTACGTTTGCATTCGTTTATCATTATCCGTCCATTTGTTTCGTTATTTGCTTTGATATATAGTTCTCTGTGAATGATGAGCTTAGATTTCCAAGTTTCTTCGGCTGCTCTTCTCTTTCGCTTTGAGATTAGTATTTCATCACAAAACCATTTGATGTCCGGTCGTACTGTTACAACTTTTATGTAATCAGGGGCATGTCTGTTAAGTATTTGGACCCTAATTTTGTTAAATAGTGAATTTTTTGTTTCAACTGTCCTAGCTTCCTCAATGCTCTTAGTTATCTCTGATTTGACAATGTCACTTTTAAAACTTTCCATGTCCAATGATTTTTTTTTGTCCTATACGAAATCGACTTTTTTTATGTATGGACTTTTCGTTTAAAGTGAAATATTTTACGCTTTGATGGTCTGAGGTGTGGTTGCTTTCTACACGTACATCATTGCAAAGGGTGTCATTGGTTTCCGGTCATAACAAGGTCAACATGTTGGATCGTTTCCGATGTTATGAAATTAAATGTATTTTTTATCTGAATTGGTGATTTAACATGTTGGATCAGGTTGCATGCCTCGATGCTGTTTATGAAATTAATTTATAAACTTGGTATTTTTTTCTGAATTATCATTGACATGGGTCTGTTGAAATCTCCAAGAATATATAGGTTATTTGTTTTAGCAGATGGTAACATATCGATGATGTGATCTTGAAATTCATTTATAAACTTGGTAATCGAGTTCGGTAGTGTTCTTTTCTTGGATGCCTGGGGGCGATATATCAAAACGAATTTGGTCTAAATAACACTTAGTGGTCTTCATGTTACATTCAAGGACTTCAAATACAAGTGGTACTGCCTCAACAAATGGTTGCATAGAGTTTAACAGTTCGATGTCCAATGCCGTTTTAAAAATAATCATTGAGAATGCCACCACCTTCTCTGCCATGGTGACGGTCCCGTTTAAAAAAGTAGCAGATGGTAACATATCATTCAAAATGCAAGATTATAGAAAACAAAAAACGTATGACCCTTGACAAACACTTCGGAAGGGGGAGTGATGGTTTCTGTTATGAAAAGTAAGTCTATGTCACAGTCAATTATTTGTATTCGTTCCGTAGTGTTCATTTTATTAATGGGTCCAGAGCGTGCATTTAACATGGGACAACCTTTAGAACGTGACTCCAGTCTAGATCAGACAAAGGGAATCACTTGTCAAAGGAGTGTTTGGCACGTGTGTGTTTAAGGGGGGTGGTATCTGATGAAAAATAAATTGTTGGCATTGCAGTGCCGTTTTTTGTTTTTGTTTATTGAATCTCCCGCCCCTCTTCCCTCTTCGTGTGCGTTTGTATGTGTTTCTATATAAGTGGTTGGTAGCCTGGTGAAATGGTCAACAAGTAAATGACTGGCAAATGTAGACTACTGTAATGACGAATGTGTTGGTAGCCACATGAGATCACTTGCCTTGTATGTAATGGCTGGAATAATGCTTGTGTTGTTACCTGTGAGAATACCCATGGTCCGTGATGGATAAAAACAGTTGGTAACCTGATAAAACCAATCAACGGTTGATGAAATGATAGGTTGGCAAACTGCATGATGGTTGGTAAGCCTGATGAAAAAAATCCTTTATTGTAAACGCCTGATGCAATAATCAATTGAAACAACCTGATGAAATGATTTGGTCCAGATGAAATAAGTATATACGGGTGGTGCAAGTCAATGGTGGGTTATTGCTTCGGTAGAAACAAAAGCTTCGTAAGCTGATGAAATTGAAAAACACTATAGGGCCTGATGAAATAAATGGTTGGTAACCTGATGTCTCGTTTGTTAGTATGGACATGATGAGTTGGTAGCCTGATGAAATGATAGGTTGGTAGCAGTGGCTTGGACGCGTCGCCATCTTGAATATTATAACGAGCCGATTAGATTCGTTGGTTACGTCAATGAATATGCACTTATGGCAGGTTTTGTGGAAGGCGTTTAGGTAACTGGTAGGCAGGTAATGTCAAAGTACATCAGCCAAAATAGGTTAGCGAACAGGTATTATCAAGTGGAGTAGATACCTTGTGATCAAACTTGTGGTGAATGTCAAGCTGGTTATTAGATACCTTATGGGATATTGGCAGACAGTGTCAAGATGCAGGGCGTGAATGCCTTAGCATTAGGATGGTCAGGTAATGTCAAAGTACGTTAGTAGATACCTTGTGACAAAATCAGAGTATGCATCAAAGTACGTTGGTAGATACCTTGTGTCAAAAGGGTCGGTTAGGATGTTGGCACGTGTGTGTGTGTTTAAGGCTTGGGTTGTAGGCTGATGAAATAGACAGGTAATGTCAAAGTACGTTGGTAGGCTGATGAAATGGTAGGTTGGTAGTAATGGTAGGCTGATGGAAAGTACGTAGGTTGGTAGGCTGATGAAAGGATGTCAAAGGTTAGTGATGTTGCCTAGGTTAGTGAAAGGATAGGTTGGTAGCCTGATGAAATGATAAAGAGTTGGTAGCCTGATGAAATGATAGGTTGGTGATAGGTTGGTGAACCCTATGTCCAAAGTACGTTAGAAATGATAGGTTGGTAGCCTGATGAAATGATAGGTTGGTAGCTCTTTGCTGTTATTTATTTTGGTAGCTCTTTGATGAAATGATATTTGGTAGCTGATGAAATGATCTTTGGCTGTAGTTTGTCATTTTCTGGGTAGGTTGGTAGCCTGATGAAATCTTTTTTGGTAGCCTTTGCTGAAATGATAGGTTGGTTTGCTGGTGAAATGATTTCTTTTTAGCCTGTTGAAATGATTTCTTTTCCTTTGGTGTTTGGTTACTTTGAAATGATTTCTTTTTTGGGTGCTCTTTGCTGTTATGATTTTTCAGCATTGCTGCTATGCTCTTTGATGTTATTTCTTTTTTAGCCTGGAGTGAAATTGGTTGGTTTGTTTTTTCTGAAATGATAAGCTGTTGTTTTTTTGGTGAAGTGCTTTGGTTTGGGTGTCCTTTGAAATTCTTCTTTTGGTAGCCTCTTTGCTGTTATCTATTTTTGGTGTTCTTTGCTGTTCTTTCTAGGTTGTTCTTTGCTGTTTCTGATCTTTGGTATTGTTCTTTTGATAGGTTGGTAGCCTAATGAAATGTTTTTTTTTTGGTAGCCTAATGAAATGATAGGTTTTTCGGGTGCTTTTGAAGTTCTTTTTGGTAGCCTAATGAAATGATAGTTTTTTGTTGGTTTTTGCCTTCTGTTATTTTTATTTTTTGTTCGGTTTTCTTTTGGTGTTCTTTGTTTGATGAAATGATAGGTACCGGTTGCTGTGTAGACGTAGCGAATCTTAGTTCAACGTTTCTTTCGGTTGCAAATACTAGGCCATGAATCAATTCAAGTTTCTTGGTTACAAATGGCAGGTTTGTGGATCAGATTCAAATTTAGGTTACAAATGCAGGCTATGAATCAATGTCAAATTACTTGTTTTGCAAATACCTTGTGATCAGCTTGGCAACAGGTCTTGTTCAAATGCAGGCCATGAATCAGATACAAGTTTCTTGTTTGCAAATAGGTAATGTCAAAGTATTCAAGATACCTTTCTTGGTTACAAATGCAGGCCATGAATCAGATTCAAGTTTCTTGATTTACAAATGCAGGCCATGAATCAGATTCAAATTTCTTGGTTACAAAGTACGTTATGAATCGGATTCAAATTTCTTGGTTGCAAATGACAGGCCATGAATCAAATTCAAATTTCTTGGTTACAAATGTGAGGCCATGAATCTGGTAATTCAAAGTTTCTTAGTAGATACAAATGATAGGCCATGAATCAGATTCAAAGTTCTTTAGTAGATACCATGAATCAGATTCAAGTTTCTTGGTTGCAAATGCAGGCCATGAATCGTTCAAGTTTCTTGGTTGCAAATGTTGGCCATGAATCAGATTCAAGTTTCTTACGTTGTAAATAGACCATGAATCAGGTTCAAGACTTGGTTAAAATGTCAGGCCATGAATCAGATTCAAGTTTCTTGGTTACAAATGCAGGTAATCAGATTCAAGTTTCTTGTTTGTAGATACCATGAATTAGGTTGGTAGACAGTGTATGGTTACAAATGTAGGTCATGAATCAGATTCCTTTCGTGGTTACAGATGCAGGCCATGAATTAGATTTAAGTTTGTTGGTTGACTGATTCCTTATTAGTTGACTATTGATCAGTGTATGTCAGGTATTCAGGTATTCTGATAGGTTGGCAGATAAAAATGGAAACTTAGTAAATAGCATAAAAGTCAGCTTGAAATAAAATCATCTTTGAATGAGATTTGTTAGTTGCACTTATGATAGCTTGGTAAGCAGGTCATGTCAAAGTAATTTAGTAGATACCTTATGTTAGTTGTCTAGACAGTGTCCCAAGTACGTCAGATACCTATGATAGCACGTGACTTAAAAGTTATTTATAGATGTGCTGCCTTCCCAATGACTGACAACTTCCCTGTCCAGACAACTCATTACAGCGTGCTTATGATAGGTTCGTAATTGGCAGTCGATATGTCAAAGTATTTCACCTGGATGTTGATTCGTGTCATCATTGTTTTCACCTTGCTGTTGTTCTAGCTATTGTTGTTATTCTTTTTTTCCTCATAATGGTGGTTGTAGTAATGGTGCTGCTTTTTACGTTAGCAGTCTTGATTGTTTGTTGTACTGGTAATATATGTATGTATGTATGTATGTATGTATGTATATGTTGTAAACATGTATGTCAAAGTATGTATGTATGTATGTATTATGTATAGGTTTGTCTGTATGTATGTATCTAAGTACGTTAGAAGATATTATGATAGGTTGTATGTATATATATGAATGTTGTAGATACCTTATGATATGTTGGTAGACAGTCTATGTCAAAGTATGTTAGTAGATACCTTGTGATAGGTTGTATAGACATGTATGTCAATGTACGTATGTATGTACCTTATGTATGTTGTATGTATGTATGTATGTCAAAGTACGTTAGTAGATACCTTGTGATAGGTTGTATATATGTATGTCAAAGTACGTTAGTAGATACCTTGTGATAGGTTGGTATATATGTATGTCATGTGTTATGTATTACATGTGAACGTGTTCCTTGTGGTAGACATTTTGGTTTGATCGTATTTAACCCACATCAAGGTTGGTAAACCAGGTAATGTCAAAGTAACTGTCTGCAGATCCTTATGATAGGAGGAAACAGGTAATGTCAAACCCCAGTAGATACCTTATGATTCACCAAACTTAATGTCAAAGTACGTTAGTCACACTATTCCCACTAGGGCATGGCACAACTGTCAAAGTGTCTCTCTCCCTCTCTCCCTCACTCCCTCCCTCTCTCTTAATCTCTCTCTCCGTCCTCCCTCCCTCCTCGATCTCTCTGGTCTCTCTCTCTCTCTCTCTACGTCTCTCTAGATACCTTCTGATAGGTTGGTAGACAGTGTATGTCAAAGTCTTAGTAGATACTCTCTCTCTTCTCTCTTCTCTAACAGGTAATCTCAAAGTACGTTAGTAGATCTCCTTATGATAGGTTGGTAAACTCTAATGTCAAAGTACGTTAGTAGATACTCTTCCCTTGGCAGACAGGTAATGTCAAAGTACGTTAGTAGATCCTTGTCTAGGTTGTGTCTGTCAGGTAATGTCAAAGTACGTTCCCTACCTTGCTCTCTCTTGGTAGACAGTCTATGTCAAAGTACGTTAGTAGATACTCTCTGTCTCCTTCACTCCAGTCTATGTCAAAGTACGTCTCTAGATCTCTTCTCTCTAGGTCTGGTCTCTCTCTGTATGTCAAAGTACGTTAGTAGATACCTTATGATAGCTTGGTAGACAGTCTATGTCAAAGTACGTTAGTAGATACCTTGTGATAGGTTGGTAGACAGGTAATGTCAAAGTACGTTAGTAGATACCTTATGATCCCTTGGTAGACAGTCTATGTCAAAGTACGTTAGTAGATCTCTCTCTGATCCCTCCCTCCCTCCCTCCCTCCCCCTCTCTCTCTCTCTCTCTCTCTCTCTAGGTTGGCTCTCAGGTCTCTCTCAAAGTCTCCATCTCTCTCTCTCCATCATCTCTCTAGACAGGTAATGTCAAAGTACTCTCTTTCTCCAGACTCCTCTCTCTAGCCTCCCCCTCTCAGGTAATCTCAAACTCTCTCACTCGCTCTCTCTCTCCTCTCGCCCTCTAGACTCTCTGTCAAAGAGTACGTTAGTAGATACCTTGTGATAGCTCTCTAGACAGGTAATATCAAAGTACTTTATCTCTCTACTCTTGTGATAGCTTGGTAGACAGTGTATGTCAAAGTACGTTAGTAGATACTCTCTGTCTCTCTCTCTAGACTCTGTATGTCTCTCTCTCTAGATCTCTCTGTGATCTCTCTCTCTCCATCTCTCTCTTTCTCACGTCTCTCTCAATACCCCCTATGATAGGTCTCCCTCTCTCTCTCTCTCTCGTACTCTCTAGATCTCTTGTGATAGGTTAGTAGACAGGTAATGTCAAAGTACGTTAGTAGATACCTTGTGATAGCTTGGTAGACAGGTAATGTCCAAGTACGTTATTAGATACCTTGTGATAGGTTAGTCTCAGGTAATGTCAAAGTACGTTAGTAGATACCTTGTGATAGGTTGGTAGACAGGTAATGTCAAAGTCCGTTAGTAGATACCTTATGATCTCTTGGTAGACTCTGTATGTCAACGTACGTTAGTAGATACTCTCTCTCTCTAGGTTGGTCTGGAGGTAATGTCAAAGTCTAGTAGATACCTTATGATAGGTTGGTAGACAGTGTATGTCAACGTACGTTAGTAGATACCTTGTGATAGGTTGGCAGATAGGTAATGTCTCTCTAGACAGACTCCTAGAAATGGTGTCTCAAAGAAGTTGTGGTAGACTAGTCCCTCCCTAACTCCCTCCCTGGGTTGGATGATGGCGATTGATCTGCTTGGATCATTTGCCAGTTTTGTCTACATATTTGGTTGATTGACCAGTTTGACTTCAGTTCCAAAGTGAGACTACCAACATTGTCTCTCGGACCCTCCCTCCCTCGTCTGACCCTACACGAGTCAATTAGTCGGTTGATATATCCATCAACAAAACTCTCTGGTGCATTCTTCCCTTTGTACGATTTGTTTGGTTGCGCTGAGTGGAGCTGTGTTGTTATGGTTGGTTTTATTGTTGGTGTTATTGTTTCTGCTGTTGTTGATGTCGTTTGGGGCATGCTGCTATATTTGTTTTGTTTTGTTTTGTTGTTGTTTGTATGTGGGGGTTGGGAGGAGGGGGTGTGGATTGTTGGGTCTGGATTGGTTTTGTTGTTTTTGATGTTGTTTATTTTTGGTACTCTTTGCTGTTTTCTTTTATCTCTATCTGCTCTTTGCTTTTTTTCTTTTTCGGGTGCTCTTTGCTGTTATTTATTTTTCACTCTCTCTTAGCTGTTATTTATTTTTCCCATGTCCTCTTTGCTGTTATCTATTTTTTCTGGGTGTTCTTTGCTGTTGTTTCTTTTCTGAGTGTTCTTTGCTGTTATTTCTTTTCTGGGTGTTCTTTGCTATTATTTCTTTTTCTCTGCTCTTTGCTGTTATCCTCCCTTTGGGTGCTTTTTCTGTTCTTTCCCTTTTTTTCTCTGTTCTTTCTATTATTTCTTTTTCTCTCTGCTCTTTGCTGTTATTTCTTTTTTTGGGTGTTCTTTGCTGTTGTTTTTTTTGGTGTTCTTTGCTGTTGTTTTTTCCGCTTCTGTCTGTTGGTTTTTCTCTCTGTCCTTTGCTGGGGGGTTTCTACCCCCTCCCCTGTTCTTTCTCGGGTGTTCTTTCTCTCTTTCTCTCTGTTCTTTCTCTTCTTTTTTTGGGTGTTCTTTGCTATTCTTTTTTCTCTATTCTTTGCTGTTGCTTCGTTATTTTTATTTTTTACGGTTTTCTTTTCTGAACATTTCTTTCGTTACCGGTTGCAAATATAGGCCATGAATCAGATTCAAGTTTCTTGGTTACAAATGCATATATATATTTCTATCTATCTATCTATCTATGGTTACAAATATATGAATCATATTCATTTATGTTTGCAAATGCAGGCCATGAATCAGATTCAGGATTTCTTGTTTGCAAATGCAGGCCATGAATCGGATTCAAGTTTCTTGGTATATATATATATATAGCCATATATCAGACCTCTCGTTTCTATCTCTGTATCTATCTGTCTATGTATCTATTTATTTATCTATCCGTTTTTTGTTGTTAATCATCAAGTGCTTCCTGAAAATTGTCAAAGAATACATTCATACATCTTTAACATAATATGGTTAAATCTATTATTGGTGTTTACAAATGATATACATGAATCAAAATGAAATTGAGACTGGTTGCAAATTCATGCCATGAGACCGAGATTCAAGTTTCTTGATGTAGCAGACCACTCGTATCTGGGACGATATCAGTTGGACTTGGTTGAAATGAACAGGTCATGACCAGATTCAACACTTTGACCTTTACAAATACAGGCCATGAATGGCAGAGGTCACTAGTTTCTTTTGTTACAACGGCAGGCCATGATTATTGGTTAAATTTGCAAGTATTCTTGACTTTGTTTATTGCGTTGGTCATGATTATTGCGTTACTTTTGTGGATTCAAGTTTCTTGTTTGTTTATTGCAGGCTGTGATTATTGCGTTACAAGTTTTTATTGGTGTTACTGTGCGTTAGTTTATTGCGTTACAGCGTCAATTTTCGTGGTTACAGATGAGTTTATTAATTAGATTTAAGTTTTTATTGGTTGACTGATTCCTTATTACGTTACTATTGATCAGCGTTATATTCAGGTATTCAGGTATTCATGTGTTTATTACAAAAATGTGATGTTTTATTGAGTTAATAGTGCATAAAGTTAGCTTGCATGTGTTTAATCATTTTGGTGTTCATGTGTTTATTGCGTTAGTTGTGTGTTTTAAACAACATAGTGTGGTTTATTTAGTCACGACCAATTTGTTTATTATTATGGTGTGTGTGTGTTTCGTTGCCGTTATGTCGAATGTGTTGTTTTGACAGCATTCGTGACTTAATGTGTATATTACGTTCACGATATGCATGTGTTTATTACTTACGGTGTGCATGTGTTTATTACATTACAGTGTGCATGTGTTTATTATGTTTACGGTGTGCGAAATTGGCGTTAGCGGTATGCATGTGTTTATTACGTTACCTGTGCATGTGTTTATTACGTTACAGTGTCCATGTGTTTATTACGTTATGGTGTTCATGTGTTTATTGCGTTACGTGTGTTGTTTTATTGCGTTATAGTGTGTGCGTTTATTAATTTACGGTGTGCATGTGTTTATTATTATGGTGTGCATGTGTTTGTTGTTACTGTATGCATGTGTTTATTACGTTACCGTGTGTATGTGTTTATTACGTTACGGTGTGTATGTGTTAATCATGTTATGGTGTGCATGTGTTTATTACGTTACGGTGTGCATGTGTTTATTACGTTATGTGCATGTGTTTATTACGTTACAGCCGTGTATGTTTATGTATTACTGTGTGTGTTTATTATGTTACGGTGTGCATGTGTTTATTGCATTTTGTGTTTTTATTAGATCGTATTGTGTTTATTGCATTACAGTGTGCATGTGTTTATTACGTTACTGTGTGCATGTGTTTATTGCTTTACGGAGTGCATGTGTATATTACGCTATAGTGTGCATGTGTTTATTCACGTTCACGGTGTGCATGTGTTTATTACGTTCACACTGTGCATGTGTTTATTACGTTACAGTGTGCATGTGTTTATTAACCGGTGTGCATGTGTTCATTACATTACGGTGTGCATGTGTTTATTCCCTTACGCTGTGCATGTCTTTATTACGTTCGGTGTGCATGTGTTTATTGTTTACAGTGTGCATGTGTTTATTGCGTTACGGTGTGCATGTGTTTATTACTTAAGGTGTGCATGTGTTTATTAATTACGGTGTGCATGTGTTTATTACGTTATGGTGTGCATGTGTTTATTACGTTACAGTGTGCATGTGTTTATTGCTTTACAGTGTGCATGTGTTTTTCTATTAAGTTACGGCGTGCATGTGTTTATTACATTACGGTGTGCATGTGTTTATTACGTTCGATGTGTGCATGTGTTTATTACGTTCACGGTGTGCATGTGCTTATTACGTTATGGTGTTCATGTGTTTATTACGCATATGTGCATGTGCTTATTACGTTATGGTGTGCATGTGTTTATTTGTGCTTACAGTGTGCATGTGTTTATTACGTTCTGGTGTGCATGTGTTTATTACGTTACTGTGTGCATGTGTTTATTACATTACGGTGTGTATGTGTTTATTACGTTACGCTGTGCATGTGTTTGTGCATTACGCTATTGTTTGTTACGTTACGGTGTGTATGTGTTTATCGTGCTTTGCATGTGTTTATTGCATTGGGTAAAGTGTTTATTACGTTCGGTGTGCATGTGTGTTTATTACGTTATTTGTGTGCGTGTATTTAAGCGACATTATTTGTGTGCATGTGTTTATTGGCAAGCATGTGTTTATGTGTTTATTATGTTACGGTGTGCATGTGTTTCTCTACGTTGCGGTGTGCATGTGTTCATTACTCTACGGTGTGCATGTGTTTATTACGTTACGGTGTGCATGTGTTTATTACCTCCCAGTGTCCCTCTATTTATCTACTCTCTCTCTCATGTGTTCTATTTAACGTTACGGTGTGCATGTTTTTATTATGCTATTTCTCTGTGTTTTATTCCTTGGGTGTGAATGGCATGTGTGTTACGTTACGGTGTGCATGTGTTTATTGCATTACGGGTGTGCATGTGTTTATTCCATCTCTGTGCATGTGTTTATTGCGTTACGGTGTGTATGTGTTTTTGTCTTACGGTATGTATTTGTTTATTGCGTTACTCTCTGTGTGTTATTGCTCTCTCTGTCATGTTTTTATTGCGTTCGGTGTGTCTTTATTGTGTTATGGTGTGTGTGTGTGTGTTATTTGTGCGTTGGGGTGTGTGTGTCTGTGTGTTTGATTGCGTTCGGTGTGTGTGTGTTTCTTAGTTCTCTCTCTCTCTCTATTCTCTCTCTCTGCTCTCTTTCTCTCTCTTCTCTCTCTCTCTCATTTATTAGATCTACTCTGGTCTCTCTTTGTTATTGCGTTGATTCTCTGTCTTTGTCTCTCTCAGTGTCTGTGTGTCTTTATTGCGTTATGGTGTGTCTCTCTGTGTTATTGCTTCGATTCTCTCTCTCTCTCTCTCTCTTACAAAGTCTCTCTCTCCCTCCCTATTGCGTTGTCCCTCCCTCGCTCTCTCTCTTATCTCTTACTGTGCATGTGTTTTATCCCCCTCCCTCCCTCTCTCATCTCTCTCTCTCTTTCTCTCTCTCTCTCTCTCTCATCTCTCTCTTAGCATTCTCTCTCTCTCTCTATTGCTTACAGTGTGCTCTCTTTCTCTCTCTGGTCTTTCTCTCTGTATTCCGGTGTGCATGTGTTTATCACGTTACGGTGTGCATGTGTTTATTACGTTACGGTGTGTGTGCATGTGTTTATCACGCTACTCTTTGCATGTGTTTATCACTTGGGTATGCATGTGTTTATTACGTTGTATGTGTTTATTACGTTGATGTTTGTGTTTATTGCGTCTCTGTCTATGTTTTATTGTGTTCACGGTGTGTCTGTGTTTATTACGTTACGTGTGCATGTGTTTATTGCGTTAGGTGTGTGTGTGTTTATTCTTACTCTGTGCAATTGTCTTTATTGGCGTTAGTGTGTGTGTGTGTGTGTGTGTGTTTATTAAATTACGGTGTGTATGTGTTTATTAAGTGCTCTCTGTGCATGTGTTTATTACTCTCTCTCTGCATGTGTTTATTACAATCTAGGGAGTCTATGTTTATTGGTTTATGGTGTGTGCATTTATTGTTACATCTGTCTGTGTCTCCATGTGTGTGTTTATTGAATTCCCTGTGCATGTGTTTTACTCTCTTACTGTACATGTGTTTATTGCGTTAGGGTATGTGTGTATGTGTTCATTGCGTTATGATGTGCATGTGTTTATTACTCTAGGTGTGTGTGTGTTTATTCTCTATCTCTCTGCATGTGTTTGTCTCTTAGGTGTGCATGTCTTTATTACTTCGGGGTGTGTGTGTTTGTCTCTTACGGTGTGCAATTGTGTTTATTGCTAGGGTGTGTGTGTGTGTGTGTCTTTCTCTACTTACGGTATGCATGTGTTTATTACGTTATGTGTGCATGTGTTTATCACTCTATCTGTGCATGTGTTATTACGTTCAGTGTGCATGTGTTTATCTTTACTCCCATGTGTTTATCTCTCTACCCCTGCATGTGTTTATTACTTCTCTGTGCATGTGTTTATTACTTCTCTTGTCTCTTTCTCTCTAGACTCTCTACTCTGTTTATTACGTTCTCTGCATGTTGTTTTCTGTGTCTCTTTCTCTCTCTTATAGTGTGTGCGTTTATTACGTTATATTGGGTTTATTATGTTATGTATATGTTTATTGCATTACTATGTTTTTCCTATTGCTATTATAGTGTGTGCGTTTATTCTGTTACGGTATGCATGTGTTTATTATGTTACGGTGCATGTGTTTATTTTATTGCGTTATATTATATGGTGTGCATGTGGTTATTACGTTATGGTGTGCATGTGTTTATTATGTTACGGTCTGCATGTGTTTATTATCTGTCTATGTATGTGTTTATTTATGTGTCCATTGTTTATTGTTAAGCATGTGTTTCTTCCTTTTGTAAAGTTCTGTTCATACATCTTTTATTATGTTATGGTTAAAATCTTTATTGTTTACGTGAATGATTTACTGCGTTATGGTATGTGTGACAGTTTTGTTAATTCATGTTCAGTGTGTGCGATGAGGTTATTGACTGATTAGCAGACCACTGTATGTTTATTATATTTACTGTGTTTATATCAGTTAGGGTATGTGGGTTGAAATTATGAACCCAATTCATGTGTTTATTGACCGTATAGGGTGTGTGCATGTGTTTATTGCAAATCTAAAACATGTATGTGCAAGGTCACCAGTGTGTTTATTGACGTTAGGGATTGTATTCATTTTTATGTTATGTGTGTGTTTATTGCGTTGTGTGTGTGTGTGTGTGTTTATTATGTTACTTTGTGCATGTGTTTATTGCGTTAGGGAGTCATGTGTTTATTGCGTTACAGTGTGTGTTTATTGCGTTACTGTGTGTTTATTATGTTACAGCGTGTGTGTTTATTGCGTTACTGTGTGAGTTTATTGCGTTACGGTGTGCATGTGTTTATTACGTTACGGTGTGCATGTGTTTATTACGTTACGGTGTGCATGTGTTTATTATGTTACGGTGTGTGTGTGTTTTATGTTCATGTTATTGTTACGGTGTGTGTTTATTGCGTTATAGTGTGTGCATTTATTACGTTACGGTGTGTGTGTTTTATTGCGTTATAGTGTGTGTGTTTATTATGTTACGGTGTGCATGTGTTTATTACGTTAGGGTGTGTGTGTGTTTATTGCGTTATGGTGTGCATGTGTTTATTACGTTACGGTATGCATGTGTTTATTACGTTGCTGTGTGCATGTGTTTATTATGTTACGGTGTGCATGTGTTTATTACGTTACAGTGTGCATGCATGTGTTTTTATTATGTTACGGTTTCATGTGTTTATTGCGTTGCGGTGTGCATGTGGTTATTGCGTTATGGTGTGTGCATGTGTTTATTGCGTTACGGTGTTCATGTGTTTATTGCGTTACGGTGTGCATGTGTTTATTGCGTTAGGGTGTGTATGTTTATTACGTTATGGTGTGCATGTGTTTATTATGTTATGGTGTGCATGTGTTTATTGCGTTAGGGAGTGTATGTGTTATTGCGTTAGGGTGTGTGTGTGTGTTTATTATGTTATAGTGTGCATGTGTTTATTGCGTTATGGTGTGCATGTGTTTATTATGTTACGGTGTGCATGTGTTTATTACGTTACGGTGTGCATGTGTTTATTGCGTTACGGTGTGCATGTGTTTATTACGTTACGGTGTGCATGTGTTTATTGCATTACGGTGTGCATGTGTTTATTGCTTACGGTGTGCATGTGTTTATTACGTTACGGTGTGCATGTGTTTATTACGTTCACAGTGTGCATGTGTTTATTGCGTTACGGTGTGCATGTGTTTATTATGTTACGGTGTGCATGTGTTTATTACGTTACGGTGTGCATGTGTTTATTACGTTACGGTGTGCATGTGTTTATTACGTTACGGTGTGCATGTGTTTATTATCTTTACAGTGTGCATGTGTTTATTGCGTTACGGTGTGCATGTGTTTATTACGTCACGGTGTGCATGTGTTTATTGTGTTACAGTGTGCATGTGTTTATTACGTCACGATGTGCATGTGTTTATTGCGTTAGGGTGTGCATGTGTTTATTACATTAGGGTGTGTGTGTGTTCATAGCGTTACGATGTGCATGTGTTTATTACATTAGGGTGTGTGTGTGTTTATTGCGTTACGGTGTGCATGTGTTTATTACGTTACGGTGTGTGTGTTTATTGCGTTACGGTGTGCAATTGTGTTTATTTAGGGTGTATGTGTGTGTGTGTGTTTATTACGTTACGGTGTGCATGTGTTTATTACGTTACGGTGTGCATGTGTTTTTTGCATTAGGGTGTGTGTGTGTGTGTGTGTGTTTATTACGTTACGGTGTGCATGTGTTTATTACATTACGGTGTGCATGTGTTTATTGCGTTACGGTGTGCATGTGTTTATTACATTACGGTGTGCATGTGTTTATTGTGTTACGGTGTGCATGTGTTTATTACGTTACGGTGTGCATGTGTTTATTATGTTACGGTGTGCATGTGTTTATTACGTTACGGTGTGCATGTTGTTTTGCATTACGGTGTGCATGTGTTTATTACGTTACGCTGTGCATGTGTTTATTATGTTACGGTGTGCATGTGTTTATTACGTTACGGTGTGCATGTGTTTATTACGTTTAGCTGTGCATGTGTTTATTGCGTCACGGTGTGCATGTGTTTATTAGGTCACGGTGTGCATGTGTTTATTACGTCACAGGTGTGCATGTGTTTATTACGTTATGGTGTGCATGTGTTTATTGCGTCACGGTGTGCATGTGTTTATTACGTTACAGTGTGCATGTGTTTATTGTCGTTACGGTGTGCATGTGTTTATTACGTTACGGTGTGCATGTGTTTATTGCGTCACGGTGTGCATGTGTTTATTACGTCACGGTGTGCATGTGTTTTATTACGTCACGGTGTGCATGTGTTTTATTGCTACACGGTGTGCATGTGTTTATTACGTCACGGTGTGCATGTGTTTATTGCGTTAGGGTATGTGTGTGTGTGTTCATTGCGTTACGATGTGCATGTGTTTATTACATTAGGGTGTGTGTGTGTTTATTGCGTTACGGTGTGCATGTCTTTATTACGTTACGGTGTGTGTGTGTTTATTGCGTTACGGTGTGCAATTGTGTTTATTGCATTAGGGTGTGTGTGTGTGTGTGTTTTATTGCGTTACGGTGTGCATGTGTTTATTACGTTACGGTGTGCAATTGTGTTTATTGCATTAGGGTGTGTGTGTGTGTGTGTGTTTATTACGTTACGGTGTGCATGTGTTTATTACGTTATGGTGTGCATGTGTTTATTTTGTTACGGTGTGCATGTGTTTATTACATTACGATGTGCATGTGTTTATTGCGTTACGGTGTGCATGTGTTTATTGCGTTACGGTGTGCATGTGTTTATTACGTTACGGTGTGCATGTGTTTATTACCTTACGGTGTGCATGTGTTTATGCGTTACGGTGTGTGTGTTTTATTGCGTTAAAGTGTGTATGTTTATTGTGTTACGGTGTGCATGTGTTTATTGCGTTAGGGTGTGCATGTGTTTATTACGTTACGGTGTGCATGTGTTTATTGCGTTACGGTGTGTGTGTTTTGTTGCGTTATAGTGTGTGCGTTTATTGCGTTACGGGTGTGCATGTGTTTATTGCGTTACGGTGTGCATGTGTTTATTGCTTTACAGTGTGCATGTGTTTATTGCTTTACAGTGTGCCTGTGTTTATTGCTTTACAGTGCGCATGTGTTTATTGTGTTACGGTGTGCATGTGTTTATTACGTTACGGTGTGCATGTGTTTATTGTGTTACGGTGTACATGGTTTATGCATGTGTTTATTATGTTACAGTGTGCATGTGTTTATTACGTTACGGTGTGCATGTGTTTATTACGTTACGGTGTGTGTTTTTATTACGTTATAGTGTGTGCGTTTATTGTGTTAGGGTGTGCATGTGTTTATTGCGTTAGGGAGTGCATGTTTATTGCATTATGGTACGTGTGTGTGTGTTTATTATGTTACGGTGTGCATGTGTTTATTGCGTTATGGTGTGCATGTGTTTATTGTGTTACGGTGTGCATGTGTTTATTACGTTACGGTGTGCATGTGTTTATTGCGTTACGGTGTGCATGTGTTTATTACGTTACGGTGTGCATGTGTTTATTGCATTACGGTGTGCATGTGTTTATTGCGTTACGGTGTGCATGTGTTTATTACGTTACGGTGTGCATGTGTTTATTACGTTACGGTGTGCATGTGTTTATTGCGTTACGGTGTGCATGTTTTATTGCGTTATAGTGTGCATGTGTTTATTGTGTTACGGTGTGCATGTGTTTATTACGTTACGGTGTGCATGTGTTTTATTGCGTTATAGTGTGTGTGTTTATTATGTTACGGTGTGCATGTGTTTATTGCGTTATGGTGTGCATGTGTTTATTACGTTACTGTGTGCATGTGTTTATTGTGTTACAGTGTGCATGTGTTTATTCTGTTACGGTATGCATGTGTTTATTATGTTAGGGTGTGCATGTGTTTATTACATTAGGGTGTGCATGTGGTTCATTGCGTTGCGGTGTGCATGTGTTTATTACATTAGGGTGTGTGTGTGTTTATTGCGTTACGGTGTGCATGTGTTTATTACGTTACGGTGTGCATGTGTTTATTGCGTTACGGTGTGTGCAATTGTGTTTATTGCATTAGGGTGTGTGTGTGTTTATTGTTAGGGATTGTATGTTTCTTGCGTTATAGTGTGCATGTGTTTATTGCGTTATGGTGTGCATGTGTTTATTGCATTAGGGTGTGTGTGTTTGTGTGTGTGTGTGTTTATTACTATGGTGTGCATGTGTTTATTATGTTATGGTGTGCATGTGTTTATTTGTTAGGGTATGTGCATGTGTTTTATTATGTTACGGTGTGCATGTGTTTATTGCGTTAGGGTGTGCATGTGTTTTATTACATTACGGTGTGCATATGTTTATTGCGTTATGGTGTGTGCATGTGTTTATTGCGTTAGGGTATGTGCATGTGTTTTATTATGTTACGGTGTGTGCATGTGTTTATTGCGTTAGGGTGTGCATGTGTGTTTATTATGTTACGGTGTGCATGTGTTTATTGCGTTATGCCTGTGTGTGTGTTTATTACGTCATGGTGTGCATGTTTATTACGTTACGGTGTGCATGTGTTTATTACGTTTAGCTGTGCATGTGTTTATTACGTCACGGTGTGCATGTTTTTTTATTACGTCACGGTGTGCATGTGTTTATTACGTCACGGTGTGCATGTGTTTATTACGTTACGGTGTGCATGTGTTTATTGCGTCACTGTGTGTGTGTTTTATTGCGTTATAGTGTGCATGTGTTTATTACGTTACGGTGTGCATGTGTTTATTATGTTACGGTGTGCATGTGTTTATTACGTTGCGGTGTGCATGTGTTTATTACGTCACGGTGTGCATGTGTTTATTACGTCACGGTGTGCATGTGTTTATTGCTTTACGGTGTGCATGTGTTTATTACGTCACGGTGTGCATGTGTTTATTGCGTTAGGGTATGTGTGTGTGTGTTCATTGCGTTACGATGTGCATGTGTTTATTACATTAGGGTGTGTGTGTGTTTATTGCGTTACGGTGTGCATGTCTTTATTACGTTACGGTGTGTGTGTTTATTGCGTTACGGTGTGCAATTGTGTTTATTGCATTAGGGTGTGTGTGTGTGTGTGTGTTTATTACGTTACGGTGTGCATGTGTTTATTACGTTACGGTGTGCAATTGTGTTTATTGCATTAGGGTGTGTGTGTGTGTGTGCATGTGTTTATTACGTTATGGTGTGCATGTGTTTATTTTGTTACGGTGTGCATGTGTTTATTACATTACGATGTGCATGTGTTTATTGCGTTACGGTGTGCATGTGTTTATTGCGTTACGGTGTGCATGTGTTTATTACGTTACGGTGTGCATGTGTTTATTACCTTACGGTGTGCATGTGTTTATGGGTTACGGTGTGTGTGTTTTATTGCGTTAATGTGTGTGCGTTTATTGTGTTACGGTGTGCATGTGTTTATTACGTTACGTGTGCCATATTACGTTACGGTGTGCATGTGTTTATTACGTTACGGTGTGCATGTGTTTGTTGCGTTATAGTGTGGTTTATGCATGTGTGCATGTGTTTATTGCGTTACGGTGTGCATGTGTTTATTGCGTTACAGTGTGCATGTGTTTATTGTGTTACAGTGTGCATGTGTTTATTGCTTTACAGTTACGGTGTGCATGTGTTTATTGCTTTACGGTGTGCATGTGTTTATTGCTTTACAGTGTGCATGTGTTTATTGCTTTACAGTGTGCATGTGTTTATTACGTTACGGTGTGCATGTGTTTATTGCGTTATAGTGTGTGTGTTTTATTGCGTTATAGTGTGTGCGTTTTTATTGTGTTATAGTGTGCATGTGTTTATTACGTTACGGTGTGCATGTGTTTATTATGTTACGGTGTGCATGTGTTTATTGCGTTATAGTGTGTGTGTGTTTATTGCGTTATAGTGTGCATGTGTTTATTACGTTACGGTGTGCATGTGTTTATTGCGTTACGGTGTGCATGTGTTTATTACGTTACGGTGTGCATGTGTTTATTGCTTTACAGTGTGCATGTGTTTATTGCTTTACAGTGTGCATGTGTTTATTGCTTTACAGTGTGCATGTGTTTATTACGTTACGGTGTGCATGTGTTTATTGTGTTACGGTGTGCATGTGTTTATTGCGTTACAGGTGTGTGCATGTGTTTATTGCGTTACGGTGTGCATGTGTTTATTACGTTAGGTGTTTATGCGTGTGTTTTATTGCGTTATTGTGTGCATGTGTTTATTGTGTTATGGTGTGCATGTGTTTATTGCGTTACGGTGTGCATGTGTTTATTGCGTTATAGTGTGCATGTGTTTATTGTGTTACGGTGTGCATGTGTTTATTGCGTTACGGTGTGTGTGTTTTATTGCGTTATAGTGTGTGCGTTTATTACGTTACGGTGCGAGTTATTTATTACGTTGTGTGTGTGTGTGTGTTTATTAGTGTTACGGTGTGTGTGTGTTTGTGCGTTGTATGTTTATTGCTGTGTGCATGTGTTTATTGCTTTACAGTGTGCATGTGTTTATTGCGTTACGGTGTGCATGTGTTTATTATGTTGCGGTGTGCATGTGGTTATTGCGTTACGGTGTGTGCATGTGTTTATTGCGTTACGGTGTGTGCATGTGTTTATTACGTTACGGTGTGCATGTGTTTATTGCGTTAGGGAGTGTATGTTTATTGCGTTATTGTGTGCATGTGTTTATTGCGTTATGGTGTGCATGTGTTTGTTGCGTTACGGTGTGCATGTGTTTATTGCGTTATGGTGTGCATGTGTTTATTGCTTTACAGTGTGCATGTGTTTATTGCGTTACGGTGTGTGTTTTTTATTGCGTTATAGTGTGTGCGTTTATTGCGTTACGGTGCGAGTTATTTATTGCGTTACGTTGTGTGTGTGTGTGTGTGTGTGTTGAGTGTGGTACGGTGTGTGTGTGTGTGTGTGCGTCTGTATGTTTATTGCGTTGCCGTGTGTGTGTGTTTATTGCGTTGCGATGTGTGTATTTATTGAGTTAAAGGGGCGTGTGTGCTGATTGCATCACGGGTGTGTATTTATTGCGTTACTGTGTGTGTGTGTGTGTGTTGTGTGTTGTTGCGTTACGGCGTGTTTGTTTTATTGCATTATAGTGTATGCTTTTATTGCGTCACGGTGCAGGTTGTTTATTGCGTTGCGTTGTGTGTGTGTGTGTTGAGTGTGTTGCGGTGTGTGTGTGTGCGTGTGTATGTTTATTGCGTTGCGGCGTGTGTGTGTGTTTATTGCGTTGCGGTGTGTGTGTTTATTGTGCTACGGTGTGTGTATGTGTGTGTGTCTGCGTTGAGTGTGTTACGCTGTGTGTGTGTTTTTGTTACGGTGTGTGTTATTGCGTTATAGAATTATGTTTATTGCGTTACGGTGCGTGTGTTGAGTGTATATGTGTTTATTGCGTTACGGTGTGTGTATATGTGTTTATTGCGTTACTGTGTGTGTGTGTGTTTTTTATTGCGTTACGGTGTATGTGTGTGTGTGTGTGTTTTATCGCGTTACTGTGTGTGTGTGCGTTTGTTGCGTTACGGTCTGTGTGTGTGTGTTTATTATTGCGTTACGGATTATGTGATTATTGCTTTACTGTGTGTGTGTGTGTGTATTTATTTGTTTGTTTGTTTCAAACATGTACAGAAAGGACACAGACAGTGAGACATACAGTTTAGGGTTACACGTCAAGAGATGGCCTGATTTGGAATTTTAAAGCAGAATATTTTGTTTGTTTCAAGCCATAAATTTAGAAGCGATCACCAATCGCCCAGACGGGAACATCACAGCCCCATTCTCTCTTTCCTTTCGGCATTCACAACCAGGGACACGACATACAAACAAGCAACGTTAACGATAAGAAAGTTATCAAGGATATATCTACACAATGACTGTATTACGATGGCAGAGAAAACGTTGGTAGAGAGAGCAGGTAAAGTTATCAAGAATAGATCTACACAATGACTGTACTACGATGGCAGAGAAAACGTTGGTAGAGAGCAGGTAAAGTTATCAAGGATAGATCTACACAATGACTGTACTACGATGGCAGAGAAAACGTTGGTAACAGGTAAAGTTATCAAGAAAGTTATCAATGATATATCTTGGTAGAGAGCACAATGGATCTACTGACTGTACTACGATGGCAGAGAAAACGTTGGTAGAGAGCAGGTAAAGTTATCAAGGATAGATGACTGTACTAATGGCACTAAAGTTATCAAGGATAGATCTACAATGACTGTACTACGATGGCAGAGAAAACGTTGGTAGAGAGCAGGTAAAGTTATCGAATAGATCTACACAATGGCTGTACTACGATTGGTAAATGGTAGAGAGCAGAGTAAACGTTGGTAGAGAGAGCAGGTAAAGTTATCAAGAATAGATCTACACAATGGCTGTACTACGATGGCAGAGAAAACGTTGGTAGAGAGCAGTTTGTTTATTGCTATGTCCTGCCCGAACGTAGGCTTCCTTTCTCAGCCTTGATTTTGATTTTGATTTTGATTTTGATTTTGATTTTGGTTTTGATTTTGATTTGATTTGGTTTACCCCATCCACAACTAAGGTGATCTCGGGGTTTCTGGTAGGATTTTTAATCTTGCCCCGACTTCCCTGTAAACAGCCAACGGACCTTTAACGTGCAAAGAGTGGTGTTATCTGCACACGGGACCTCCTTTTTCTCGTCTGTCTCTGATGGGACCAGGTGTCACTCCACATACCTGGACCGGGGGAAGGCGGGTTAGATTTTGCTCGAAAATAATCGAGAAAATGTTTCAATCGTTAGTGGAGCTCGAACCCATTACCTTTTGGTTGGGAGGGCGACACCTTGCCTCTAGACTACCGAGTCCCATTTCAACTTTATTAGTGATAATGTTAAGAAAGTTGAGTGATGTACCGAGTCCCATTTCAACTTTATTAGTGATAATGTTAAGAAAGTTGAGTGATGTACCGAGTCCCATTTCAACCTTGATAGTGATAATGGTAAGAAAGTTGAGTGATGTACCGAGTCCCATTTCAACCTTGATAGTGATAATGGTAAGAAAGTTGAGTGATGTACCGAGTTCCATTTCAACCTTGATAGTGATAATGTTAAGAAAGTTGGGTGATGTACCGAGTCCCATTTCAACCTTGATAGTGATAGTGTTAAAAAAGTTGAGTGATGTACCGAGTCCCATTTCAACCTTGATAGTGATAATGTTAAGAAAGTTGAGTGATGTACCGAGTCCCATTTCAACCTTAATAGTGATAATGTTAAGAAAGTTGAGTGATATTACCTAAAATCGGAATTCGAATGACAGCGTTTTCATCATTACATCTGAATGCTCAAGAAAATGAAACTCTTCATTAACCCTTGTAACCTAATTCCCACAAATTTCTCGCCATACACATCACTAGTTTTACATGTAGCCTACTAATAGACTAAACGATAGTGATGAGGTGAAATTAGTCGCTAATGATACGCATCATTGATTTAAGTTTAAGGAAAGCATTGGGCTTGGTATGGTTTATTATGTACTAGCAGAGTACCCGGCTATATCTGGATATTAAAACTCAAGATTAGATCAAGATTTAAATTATAATATAGATTTAGATCTAGATTTAGCTCTAGATCTACCTTTTGATAGACTCTAGATCTACAAAAGAAAACTGCAGATCTGTTGTTTAGAGCTATATCTACATTTAGCTATAGATCTAGATCTAGAGTTAAATCCAGAATCTGGATCTAGATCTAGATCTAGACTTTCTAGCTCTAGATCGGCTCTAGATTTAGATCTACAAAAGAAATCGCAGATCTGTAGAATAGTAGTGAAATATTTCAGAATTGTTTTAATTCTAGCTCTGGAAGCTAGATAAGATCTAGATATCTAGATCTGGCTCTAGCTAGAGCTCAAATCTAGAAACCTGGATGTAGATCTAGAAGCCAGTAGAAGCTAAATCAGGATCTAGATCTAGATCTAGATCTATCTACTCTAGCCTAGATATAATTTAGGATTAGATTTAGTTCTAGATCTAAATTTAGAGCTAGATCTAGATCTGGATTCCACCTCTAGATCTAGATATTAGAACTCAGTAGTCTAGTGGTGCGTGATGTGAGAGATAATAATATTATGTCCTTTAATGTCATGATGGATATGGTGACACACGTGATGAGATTTCCCTTCTATTAGTGGATTGCTGACCCACTTTTACAGGTTGCAGTAGAATTAATCGACTGGTGAATGTGTTAGTGAAGTCCAGCCTAATGGCGGACTCTAAAATAATTATGTTGAATTTATGATGATTCACAAAATGAGTGCCAACAATTTACCAAATACACTAATATGAATTTTATACACTTTCCCGGTTTGATCACATTGTCGGTGCCAAATATTAGCTCTGTCCGCTCAGCCGTTTAGAAGATTAACGCCAACACACATACACACACACACACACACACACACAGAGAAAGTGAATTATATAGATATAGATTATTATTATTATTATTATTATTATGTATAATGGTCTCCTGGCTGGAAAAAAATGTATTTATTGATAGGGAACACAGAAGGCGTTCAAGATGTAACGCATCAACAACTCTTACGTTCAATGTAATTAATCTCAAAACAAAACGTTATCTCAAACGACTATTTCTTACGGAGGTTTAATTTACTCTCGACACCAAAACAGTAGGGCACAATATAAACATAGCGACGAGCTTACATGTAGAAGTTAGAACGCCTCAGGATAAAACTAGATCTAGACTTTACACAGCTCTCTTTACAGCGGCACCTCCTTTTTTTCTTTTGTTCAAAGATTGTGTAAGATCTATTTTTAGCGTTTGCTTGTTTACGAATGCGGAGGGCGATCGTCAGGCATTTAAATAGGGAAGAGATTACATGGACATCCAGATGTCCCTCTGATGTCTTCCACTAGGGGCATCCAAACATACTACGTCACCATTTCCTAAGGTTTTCATCTTAAAATAGCATTGACAAAGTCCAGCCATGACGATAACCCCACGTGTGCACAATTCACAACTCCTCTCTCTTATTATGGACTACTGGAACCCAGACGGATGTGTAATGTATCGTGTGTTGTCAAGTCTACCTACATATCTACTGCATTGCTCTACGGTTAACTAATACAGATAGTAGTCTTTACACGGGCAGTGGGCCCCATATCGTATTGCCAGACTTACCTTTTGATTGGGTCTGGTAGATCTACATAATGAATAATGTTGTAATTTACATCGACATGGATACAAAACATATTTAAAAGTCTACTTAGCTAACATAGATCAGGGTAAAGATAGATACTTTGGATGTCCACCTACTGGCACAGACTGCGTAGATATTTGGGTGTCAGCGTAGTGGCAGGGACTGGGGAGTGGGCATCTGGATGTCCACGTAGTCTCTTCCCTTAAATAGGCCTACCCATGAACTATTAATAACAACGCTCTACGACCATGAAAAGAGAAGGCATTGAAAGGCGTACGTTAATGCAATGGTCTTATTATTATAAATCTTGAGAGAACGTGTACTTTTATGTGTGTTTTTGAGAGAGAGAGAGAGAGAGAGAGAGAGAGAGAGAGAGAGAGAGAGAGAGAGAGAGAGAGAGAGAGAGAGAGAGAGACAGAGACAGACAGACAGACAGACAGAGACAGAGCAGAGACAGAGAGAGACAGAGAGAGACAGACAGACAGACAGACAGACAAACAGAGAGACAGAGACCAAGAGACAGAGGGAGAGAGAGAGAGAGAGAGAGAGAGAGAGAGAGAGAGAGAGAGAGAGAGAGAGAGAGAGAGAGAGAGAGAGAGAGAGAGATGGAGACAAGAGAGAGGGGTGAAAGGGAGATGGAGACAAAAAGACAGGCAGGTAGACAGATAGACAGACAGACAGAGACAGTTACAGAGACAGAGACGGAGACAGAGACAGAAAGACACAGAGAGACAGAAAGAAACAGAGAGACAGAGGGAGAGAGCGAGAGAGAGAGAGAGAGCGAGAGAGAGAGAGAGAGAGAGAGAGAGAGAGAGAGAGAGAAGAGAGAGAGAGAGAGAGAGAGAGAGAGAGAAGAGGTGAAAAAGGAGATGGAGACAAAAGACAGGCAGGTAGACAGAAAGACAGACAGACAGAGACAGAGACAGTTACAGTTACAGAGACAGAGACGGAGACAGAGACAGAAAGACACAGAGAGACAGAGATATAGATAGACAGAAAAACAGAGAGCGCGTTAATGGTTTCAACGTGTTGGCCTGATAAGCTGATAATGATTATTTCTGTTTTGTTTTTTTCCTTCTTTTTCTTTCATTAACCGATTAAAATAATGACAAATGACATATGACAGTTGTCCATCTAAAGCCAATAAAAACGACAATGGACAGGAGTGAAATGATACTGACGATAATGCTGACGATTGTGAAGGGGAGACAAGTGATGAGGACGATTGCGATGATGATAAGAATGACACGGCTGGTGGTGGCGACGTTGAAGGCATTGCACCACGTTAGTGTGGTCGTAGAAGTTTTAAATGGTCGTAACAGTTTTAAATAGTCGTAACAGTTTTAAATGGTCGTAACAGTTTTAAATGGTCGTAACAGTTTTAAATGGTCGTAACAGTTTTAAATGGTCGTAACAGTTTTAAATGGCCGTAACAGTTTTAAATGGCCGTAACAGTTTTAAATAGTCGTAACAGTTTTAAATGGTCGTAACAGTTTTAAATGGTCGTAACAGTTTTAAATGGTCGTAAATAGTCAGTTTTAAATGGTCGTAACAGTTTTAAATGGTCGTAACAGTTTTAAATAGTCGTAACAGTTTTAAATAGTCAGTTTTAAATGGTCGTAACAGTTTTAAATGGTCGTAACAGTTTTAAATAGTCGTAACAGTTTTAAATTTTAAATGGTCGTAACAGTTTTAAATGGTCGTAACAGTTTTAAATGGTCGTAACAGTTTTAAATGGTCGTAACAGTTTTAAATAGCCGTAACAGTTTTAAATGGTCGTAACAGTTTTAAATAGTCGTAATAGTTTTAAATGGTCGTAACAGTTTTAAATAGTCGTAACAGTTTTAAATAGTCGTAACAGTTTTAAATAGTCGTAACAGTTTTAAATGGTCGTAACAGTTTTAAATGGTCGTAACAGTTTTAAATGGTCGTAACAGTTTTAAATGGTCGTAACAGTTTTAAATGGCCGTAACAGTTTTAAATGGTCGTAACAGTTTTAAATAGTCGTAACAGTTTTAAATGGTCGTAACAGTTTTTAAATAGTCGTAACAGTTTTAAATGGTCGTAACAGTTTTAAATAGTCGTAACAGTTTTAAATAGTCGTAACAGTTTTAAATGGTCGTAACAGTTTTAAATAGCCGTAACAGTTTTAAATGGTCGTAACAGTAACAGTTTTAAATAGTCGTAACAGTTTTAAATGGTCGTAACAGTTTTAAATAGTCGTAACAGTTTTAAATGGTCGTAACAGTTTTAAATAGTCGTAACAGTTTTAAATAGTCGTAACAGTTTTAAATAGTCGTAACAGTTTTAAATAGTCGTAACAGTTTTAAATAGTCGTTATAGTTTTAAATAGTCGTAACAGTTTTAAATAGTCGTTATAGTTTTAAATAGTCGTAACAGTTTTAAATAGTCGTAACAGTTTTAAATAGCCGAAGAAAACGTAGGAAAAATGGGAGAAAAACGGGAGGGGAAGGGGGAAAGAGGTTTGAACCCACGATCTTTGGGTTGAGAAGCCAACACCTTGTCTCTGGTAGTGAGTCCCAGATCTAGCAGTAGGACATCGATCCTATCCAGGTCGCGCATTCAAATACATCTCAATGTTTGCAATCTCAGGTATAGGTAGTCCCAGATCTCAACGTTTGCAATCTCAGGTATAGGTAGTCCCAGATCTCAACGTTTGCAATCTCAGGCATAGGTAGTCCCAGATCTCAACGTTTGCAATCTCAGGTATAGGTAGTCCCAGATCTCAACGTTTGCAATCTCAGGTATAGGTAGTCCCAGATCTCAACGTTTGCAATCTCAGGTATAGGTAGTCCCAGATCTCAACGTTTGCAATCTCAGGTATAGGTAGTCCCAGATCTCAACGTTTGCAATCTCAGGTATAGGTAGTCCCAGATCTCAACGTTTGCAATCTCAGGTATAGGTAGTCCCAGATCTCAACGTTTGCAATGGTGCCTGACGATGAACGTGTCACAAGGAATTTGTTTTAGGGACAGAATTTTAGGACAAGAATTAGAAAGGATTAGCACGTCACTGTCACTTTGAGCTCTCGATTAGATCGTACTCTGAGAGTAAGGGAGCTTTTCATACAGGCGTGTACTTACTGGACCATTGATATAGAAAGATTCCAGGGAGATAAAAAAAATGTTTGCACGTTTGGTCGTGGCAGAAGCTGGATGATGCACTTTAAATCTTTTTTTCTTTTTTTTGTTCAAATTTATAAGTTCAGGTACCCATTGTTCAAGCAATTTAATTTTCGCTTTGCTCTGTTTTGTCTTTCTTTCTTTATCAGCTCCCTTTCTACCTTCCGGTGTATGGCTTTTAGATGTCTCTTTTAGTTTTCATTTCACCTGTCTGTACGCTATTATATTCTCTACTGTCTAAGGTCCAGGTTTCACTGCCATAGAGAAGTAGGACAATAAACTGTATTGTATACTGCCATTTTGGTTTTTGTTGTCAATATTCTTGCTTACCTACAAATGCCTTTCCTAGATGGTTATATATTGCACTTGCCTTTTGGATTCTCTGGCTGATTTTTTCTCTTAGTTTTCCTTCTAACTTAATCGTTACTCCTAAGTAACTGTGGCATTGAACGTGTTCTAAATTCTCCTGCCTAATTTAAGATTTTGTGTTTTAGCTTCCCTAGTTACTAGCATTGTTTTTGTTTTCTTTTGAATTTACTCTCAATTCCATTCCTATTTTATTTAATTCATTATTCATTGTGTTGATATTTAACTGGAGGTCCCTTCGTGATTTTCCAAACAGAACAAAATCATCGGCAAATGAAAGCATTGATACACTTACAGGTTTGAACTTCTACATACCTACATTCATTCTCTTCATTTTTAGGCTGTTGTTGCGACTGAATTCATAAATGTGATAAACAAAAGAGGACTAAGGCTACAACCCTGTCTTACTCCTATATCTACACCAAATTCTTCAGATATATTTCATTTCCAGTTACTCTCACTGCACATGGTGGTTTATTGTAAAACCTTTTAATGGCTTCTATTAAATGTTGCTCTACGTTGTGTTCGTTTAAGGAATGCCATAGTTCATCCCTCCTCACAGCGTCAAATAAAATAAAATAAAGTCAATAAAAACAGGTGCGTCAATGTTTCTCTCAAGGAATTTTTCTTTTATTTGTCTAAATGTAAATATGAGGTCTTGTACACTTCTTACTGGTCTAAACCCACTCTGATGTTCTTCAATCTGATCCTCTAGTCTTTTCCTTAGTCTCATTTCCAGAATCCTGGCATATACTTTTCCTGTAACGCTAAGTAGTGATATCCCGCTATAGTTTCAGCGTTCCATAGTTGATCCTTTCTTATGTATCGGTACTACCGTTCCTTATTCCAGTCGTCTGGCACCTGTTTGGACTTCCATGCTTGTTGGCATATTGCATGTAGTAGTTTGTCTGACTCTCCCCCTTGGTTTTTAATCATTTCTGGATAAACTTGATCTGCTCTTGTGGCTTTTCCTAATTTCACTTTTCTTATAGCTGTTCGGAGTTCTTCCATTGATATATCTACATCTTCAGCTGTCTCATCTCGATTATTTGTTACTCTTAATAATTGATCTCTACTCCTTGTTTCATATGTTCTGGAGTGATTATGTAATTGTTGAAAATACTTTATCCATGTTTCCATGATTTCGCTGTCTCCTTTCATTATTTCTCCTTTGGCATTCTTAATTTGTCGTATTGGGCATGCTTTGGTTTTTCTCATGCTTTTCATTG
>JAXRKP010000030.1:367500-412500 GCA_037039925.1 Doris montereyensis | reverse complement strand
ACATGTTTTGAATTTTGTTGTACATTATAATTTTTCTGATAGTCTTTCCCTCTCACGGAAAACAGAGCCCTCGTGAAGGATGATGATGGGTGATTATTGTTATTATTATTTTCACTATTGCTTTTATCTTTCTTTCTTTCTTTCTTCTTCCTCTTCTTTTCCTTTCTCTTTTCTTCTTCACCTTTTCTTTTGTTCTTTCTTCCTTCTTCTTCTTCTTTCTTCTTCTTTCTTCTTCTTCTTCTTCTTCTTCTTCTTCTTCTTCTTCTTCTTCTTCTTCTTCTTCTTCTTCTTCTTCTTCTTCTTCTTCTTCTTCTTCTTCTTCTTCTTCTTCTTCTTCTTCTTCTTCTTCTTCTTCTTCTTCTTCTTCTTCTTCTTCTTCTTCTTCTTCTTCTTCTTCTTCTTCTTCTTCTTCTTCTTCTTCTTCTTCTTAATAGTAGTAGTAGTAGTTAGTAGTAGTAGTAGCAGTAGTAGTAGTAGTAGTAGTAGTAGTAGTAGTAGTAGTAGTAGTAGTAGTAGTAGTAGTAGTAGTAGTAGTAGTAGTAGTAGTAGTAGTAGTAGTAGTAGTAGTAGTAGTAGTAGTAGTAGTAGTAGTAGTAGTATCATTTTATTATTATTTTCTCTATTATTATTATTATTATTATTATTATTATTATTATTATTATTATTATTATTATTATTATTATTATTATTATTATAATTGTTATTGTTATAATTGATATGGTTAATGTCATTGTTATTACCATTGTTATTGTTATTGTTATTTTAATATTATTATTAACATTTTCATTATCATTATCATTATCATTATCATTATCATTATCATTATCATTATTATTATTATTATTATTATCATTATCATTATCATTATCATTATCATTATCATTATCATTATCATTATTATTATTATTATTGTTATTATTATTATTATTATTATTATTATTATTATTATTATTATTATGTTAATATTACAATATGCCAAAAAGCATGGAAGTCCAAACAGGTGCCAGATGACTGGAAAAAGGGAATGGTAGCACCAATACATAAGAAAGGATCAACTATGGAATGCTCAAACTATAGAGGGATATCACTACTTAGCGTTCAAGGAAAAGTATATGCCAGGATACTGGAAATGAGATCAAGGAAAAGAGTAGAGGATCAGATTGAAGAGCATTAGAGTGGATTTAGACAAGGGAGAAGTGTACAACACCACATATTTACAATTAGACAAATAATAGAAAAGTACCTTGAGAGAAACATTGACCTGCACCTGTGTTTTGTTGACTTGGAAAAGGCATTTGACAACGTGAGGTGGGACGAACTATGGCATTCCTTAAAAGAACACAATGTAGAGCAAAGTTTAATAGAAGCCATTAAAAGTTTTTACAATAAACCACCATGTGCAGTGAGAGTAGCTGGAATCATATCTGCAGAATTTTATTAATCATATTTATGGATTCAGTCGCAAAGGCATCCTCAAAAATGAAGAAAATGAATGTAGGTATGTGGAAGCTCAAACCAGTAAATGTATCAATGCTTTCATTTGCCGATTATTTAGTTCTGTTTGGGAAAATCAGAAAGTGACCTTTAGGCGAATATCAACATTATGAACAATGAAGTAATTAATAGAGGAATGAGAGCAAATGCAAAGAAAATCAAAATAATGCTAGTAACTAGAGAAGCTAAAACACAAAATCTTAAATTAGGCAGGGAGATTTTAGAACAAGTTCAAAGCTACAATTACCTTGGAGTAATGATTAACTCAGAAGGAAAACTAAGAGAAGAAATCAGCCATAGAATCAAAAAGGCAAGTGCAATATATAACCATCTAGGAAAGGCTTTTGTAGGTAAGCAAGAATTGTCAACAAAAACCAAAATGACAGTATACAATACAGTTTATTGTCCCACTCTCCTCTATAGCAGCAAAACAGTAGAGAATACAGTAGAGTACAGGCAGCTGAAATGAAATATCTAAGAGGAGTAGCAGGAAAACTAAAAGAGACAAAATCAGAAACACAACAACCAAAGCAGATGGCATAAAAACTAAGATAGAAACAAATGAACTGAGATGGTTTGGGAATGTAAACAGAATGAATGACAATAGAATAACTAAATCAGTATACAGTGCTAAAGCCCAAGGTAAACGACCAAAAGGCAGACCTCGAGAAAGTGGGAAAATGATATAAAAGAGGCATTGAAGTATAAAATTTTATTTTTTTGGAAGGAAACAGAAAATGCCAGGACAGGGCCTCTGGAGAAAGATCATCTCGGCATCTGAACCCATACGCCGACACGTAGAATCGGAACTAATAAAGAAAGAAAGAAAGATCATTATTATTATTATTATTATTATTATTATTATTATTATTATTATTATTATTATTATTATTATTATTATTATTATTATTATTATTATTATTATTATTATTATTATTATTATTATTATTATTATTATTATTATTATTATTATTATTATTATTATTATTATTATTATTATTATTATTATTATTATTATGTTATTATTATTATTATTATTATTATTATTATTATTATTATTATTATTATTATTATTATTATTATTATTATTATTATTATTATTATTATTATTATTATTATTATTATTATTATTATTATTATTATTATTATTATTATTATTGTTATTGTTATTATTATTATTATTATTATTATTATTATTATTATTATTATTATTATTATTATTATTATTATTATTATTATTATTATTATTATTATTATTATTATTATTATTATTATTATTATTATTATTATTATTATTATTATTATTATTATTATTATTATTATTATTATTATTATTATTATTATTATTATTATTATTATTATTATTATTATTATTATTATTATTATGATTGTCCTTATGATTATTATTATTATTAAAATTATTATCATTATCATTATTATTATTATTATTATTATTATTATTATTATTATTATTATTATTATTATTATTATTATTATTATTATTATTATTATTATTATTATTGTTATTATTATTATTATTATTATTATTATTATTATTATTATTATTACTATTATTACTATTATTATTATTAGTATTATTATCATCATCATCATCATCATCATCATCATCATCATCATCATCATCCTCATCATCATTATTATTATCATCATCATCATCATCATCATCATTATTATTATTATTATTATTATTATTATCATTATTACTATTATTAATAATAATATTATTATTATTATCATTATTTTATTATTATTATTATTATTATTATTATTATTATTATTATTATTATCATTATTATCATTATTATTATTATTATTATTATTATTATTATTATTATTATTATTATCATTATCACTATTATTAATAATATTAGGTTTTTATTACCATTATTATTATTTTATTTTTTTTATTTTTTTATTATTATTATTATTATTATTATTATTATTATTATTATTATTATTATTATTATTATTTTTATTATTATTATTATTATTATTATTATTATTATATCCTACATGTGCCATCAACCAAGAGTCGCCAGTTATCCCTATCCTGCGTGAACGTCGGCAACTCTCGCCAGGTTTTCCTCCGTCTCGCCATCTCCATCTCGATCCCTCGCCTCCAGGTCTTTTTCCTTGTGTATTCCATGTCCACAGACAGCTGTTTGTCTGGCTGTGTTGGATATTGGTCTTCTCATTGCATGGCCTATCTATCTTCACTTGCTTGGTGTTCTCAAATCTCTACAACTGAGAGCTGTTTGGTCCTCTCGTGAAGGTTTGCATTGCATTGATGATGGTGGTGTCAGGTCAACGTTCTTCCACGATATGCCACAGACAGCTGTTTGGTCCTCTCATCAAGGTTTGCATTGCATTGATGATGGTGTCAGGCCAACGTACTTCTACGATATGCCACAGACAGCTGTTTGGTCCTCTCATCAAGGTTTGCATTGCTGACGGTGTCAGGCCAACGTACTTCTACGATATGCCACAGACAGCTGTGGTCCTCCTCATCAAGGTTTGCATCTAAGCCCAACGTACTTCTACGATATGCACAGACAGCTGTTTGGTCATTGCATTGCTGATGGTGTCAGGCCAACGTACTTCTACGATATGCCACAGACAGCTGTTTGGTCCTCTCATCAAGGTTTGCATTGCTGACGGTGTCAGGCCAACGTACTTCTACGATATGCCACAGACAGCTGTTTGGTTCTCTCATCAAGGTTTGCATTGCATTGATGATGGTGTCAGGCCAACGTACTTCTACGATATGCCACAGACAGCTGTTTGGTCCTCTTGTGAAGGTTTGCATTGCTAGGTTTGCGATATGCCACAGACAGCTGTTTGGTTCTCTCATCAAGGTTTGCATTGCATTGACGGTGTCAGGCCAACGTACTTCTACGATATGCCACAGACAGCTGTTTGGTTCTCTCATCAAGGTTTGCATTGCATTTGTTGCATGGTTTCTGGGTCAACGTACATACTTCTACGATATGCCACAGACAGCTGTTTGGTCCTCTTGTGAAGGTTTGCATTGCATTGATGATGGTGTCAGGCCCAACATACTTCTACGATATGCCACAGACAGCTGTTTGGTCCTCTCATCAAGGTTTGCATTGCTGATGGTGTCAGGCCCAACGTACTGATATGCCACAGACAGCTGTTTGGTCCTCTCATCAAGGTTTGCATTGCTATTGGTGTCACACAAAGTACTTCTACGATATGCCACAGACAGCTGTTTGGTCCTCTCATCAAGGTTTGCATTGCTATTGATGTCACACCAAAGTACTTCTACGATATGCCACAGACAGCTGTTTGGTCCTCTCATCAAGGTTTGCTTTGCTATTGGTGTCACACCAAAGTACTTCTACGATATGCCACAGACAGCTGTTTGGTCCTCTCATCAAGGTTTGCATTGCTATTGGTGTCACACCAAAGTACTTCTACGATATGCCACAGACAGCTGTTTGGTCCTCTCATCAAGGTTTGCTTTGCTATTGGTGTCAGGCCAACGCACTTCCACGATATGCCAGCCAGCTGTTCTGGTGAAAGGATGATGATGGGTGATTATGATTATTAATATTAGTCTTGATATTATCTTTATTACATGTATTATGATTACTATAATTATTAGACATTCAAAGTATTGCTATTATATTACTGCTATTGTATTTATCATGAATATACGTGTTGTTGTTGTTATTGTTGCTGTTGTTGCTGTTGTTGTTGTTCTTAGGTATCTTATGCTTACTGGTGTATCACGTAATCTTAAAATCAATTAAATAATCATGTACCAAATTGTTAATTGCAATCCTTTCCATTTGTGAAATTCTAGCTTATGGTTTTAATGCACAGAGACAGTATAGGTGTGCTCATTTTTAATTGTAATTATTATCAATGTTAATCTGTGTACATGTTCTATAGATATAATGTATACTGTATGATATAATTTGTACTGTGTGATATAATGTATACTGTATGATATAATGTATACTGTATGATATAATGTATACTGTATGATATAATGTATACTGTATGATATAATGTATACTGTATGATATAATGTATACTGTATGATATAATGTATACTGTATGATACATTGTAATGTGCTTGAGCTTCTTTAAGGGGAATAAACGCTATATAAATGGTTATTATTATTATTATTATTATTATTATTATTGTTATTATTATTATTATTATTATTATTATTATTATTATTATCATTATTATTGTTATCATTATTATTGTTATTATTATTATTATTATTGTTATTATTGTTATTATTATTATTGTCGTCGTTGTTGTTGTCTTTTTTGTTTGTATTGTTGTTGATACTGTTTGCTGTTGTTCTTGTTGGTGTTGTTTGTGTTGTTGTTGTTGTTGTTGTTGTTGTTGATGCTGTTGTTGTTATCCTCATTTCTATTACCATCATCATAGTAGTAGTAGTACGGTCGACTCAGGTTAATTCCAACACGACGGGAGCAGCAAAACTGATAATTCATTGTTATTATGATGTTGTTTTTGTTGTTATTGTCATCATTGTTGTTGTTGCAATGAATTATTCTTGTTATCATGTAATTAATGTTGGCATAAGTAAAATGCTGTTGTTGATGTTGCTGTTGTTGAAAGTGTTGATGTGTTTGTTTTCTAACTTCATAATCAAAATGATTTTAATTAAGTGATATAGTGGTTTAGGAAGACACAGACAAGCATACATAGAAATCTTAACAACCGGTCCCCATGTAGAAACACCAGCAGCAACAACTTCATCAACTCCTCGAATGACAGAGAAGAATAGACATCCATGATCACCAATGCCTGCCTCAGACTCGAATGACAGAGAAGAATAGACATCCATGATCACCAATGCCTGCCTCAGACTCGAATGACAAAGAGAGAAGAATGGCCATCCATGATCACCAATGCCTGCCTCAGACTCGAATGACAAAGAAGAATAGACATCCATGATCACCAATGCCTGCCTCAGACTCGAATGACAAAGAGAGAAGAATAGACATCCATGATCACCAATGCCTGCCTCAGACTCGAATGACAAAGAGAGAAGAATAGACATCCATGATCACCAATGCCTGCCTCAGACTCGAATGACAAAGAGAGAAGAATAGACATCCATGATCACCAATGCCTGCCTCAGACTCGAATGACAAAGAGAGAAGAATAGACATCCATGATCACCAATGCCTGCCTCAGACTCGAATGACAAAGGGAGGAGAATGGACATCCATGATCACCAATGCCTGCCTCAGACTCGAATGACAGAGAAGAATAGACATCCATGATCACCAATGCCTGCCTCAAAACTCGGCACGTGAAGAAGAGCAAGAATCTAGCACAACTCAACTACTCGCAGTAGTTTGGGAAGCTCAATCAAACTGAATGCTCTTTCACTTCCAAAATGAAAATTCAGATCTTATCTAATCTAGATCTTCATAATTTGACTTAAAATATCTCGAGATCTACCTTCCAAACACAATATGCATCTAAATCTTATTATGAGGTATCTCATATGTTGTAAAGACATACACTGTCCTTGACTAAACTCAGCCTTTTAGTCACTTAATTAGTCATAGTTGGCCAAACTTTCCAAGGGAGTAAACACGTGTTTGTGGATGAAATGTAATTACTTGGATAGCCTCCCTTGACCCGGCATCCAAATTTTAACTGCGAGATGACCGTCGCCTTCACGACTCGCCACCCAATCACAATCATTGCCCATTGTTGTGGTTTTGTTGTTGCTTTGGTTTGGTGCGGGGGGAGTTTAATACGATGAAACATTCGTGCTCCCAACGGAAAGACATCTTGTACTGGCTATATAACCAGAGTGAAGACATTATTTTTTTGTGTTTTGCCAGCCATGTTGAGAGGGTTATCTCAGACACAGACAACTTTGAATCGTCATACAAAATGATAACGTGTAGGTTGACATACAAAATGATAACTTGTAGGTTGACATACAAAATGATAACCTGTAGGTTGACATACAAAATGATAACGTGTAGGTTGACATACAAAATGATAACGTGTAGGTTGACATACAAAATGATAACGTGTAGGTTGACATACAAAATGATAACGTGTAGGTTGACATACAAAATGATAACTTGTTGGCAGACATACAAAATGATAACTTGTTGGCAGACATACAAAATGATAACATGTAGGCTGACATACAAATGATAACATGTAGGCTGACATACAATTGATAACATGTAGGCTGACATACAAAATGATAACATGTAGGCTGACATACAAATGATAACGTGTAGGTTGACATACAAAATGATAACTTGTAGGTTGACATACAAAATGATAACGTGTAGGTTGACATACAAAATGATAACTTGTAGGTTGACATATAAAATGATAACTTGTAGGTTGACATACAAAATGATAACTTGTAGGTTGACATACAAAATGATAACTTGTAGGTTGACATACAAAATGATAACATGTAGGCTGACATACAAAATGATAACTTGTAGGTTGACATACAAAATGATCACATGTAGGCTGACATACAAAATGATAACATGTAGGCTGACATACAAAATGATAACTTGTAGGTTGACATACAAAATGATAACATGTAGGCTGACATACAAAATGATAACTTGTAGGTTGACATACAAAATGATCACATGTAGGGCTGACATACAAAATGATAACTTGTAGGCTGACATACAAAATGATAACATGTAGGCTGACATACAAAATGATAACATGTAGGCTGACATACAAAATGATAACATGTAGGCTGACATACAAAATGATAACATGTAGGCTGACATACAAAATGATAACATGTAGGTTGACATACAAAATGATAACTTGTAGGTTGACATACAAAATGATAACATGTAGGTTGACTTACAAAATGATAACTTGTAGGTTGACATACAAAATGATAACTTGTAGGTTGACATACAAAATGATAACTTGTAGGTTGACATACAAAATGATAACATGTAGGTTGACATACAAAATGATAACTTGTAGGTTGACATACAAAATGATAACGTGTAGGTTGACATACAAAATGATAACATGTAGGCTGACATACAAAATGATAACATGTAGGCTGACATACAAAATGATAACATGTAGGCTGACATACAAAATGATAACTTGTAGGTTGACATACAAAATGATAACATGTAGGTTGACATACAAAATGATAACTTGTAGGTTGACATACAAAATGATAACATGTAGGCTGACATACAAAATGATAACTTGTAGGCTGACATACAAAATGATAACTTGTAGGCTGACATACAAAATGATAACATGTAGGCTGACATACAAAATGATAACTTGTAGGTTGACATACAAAATGATAACTTGTAGGCTGACATACAAAATGA
The DNA here is from genome assembly GCA_037039925.1 of Doris montereyensis. Lineage (NCBI taxonomy): Eukaryota > Metazoa > Mollusca > Gastropoda > Nudibranchia > Dorididae > Doris > Doris montereyensis. Next base: position 403,605 of record JAXRKP010000030.1, on the reverse strand, counting down.
TAACTTGTAGGCTGACATACAAAATGATAACATGTAGGCTGACATACAAAATGATAACTTGTAGGTTGACATACAAAATGATAACATGTAGGCTGACATACAAAATGATAACTTGTAGGTTGACATACAAAATGATAACGTGTAGGCTGACATACAAAATGATAACTTGTAGGTTGACATACAAAATGATAACTTGTTGGCTTAATGTCGTGGATCACGCCTTATCCTAATTGCCTTTCACATCTCACTTCGAACTTTCGACACTGCCATGTATCCAGTATACCCCGGTAGTACCTAGATACACACACAGAATGGTATACCCCGGTAGTACCTAGATACACACAGAATGGTATACCCCGGTAGTACCTAGATACACACAGAATGGTATACCCCGGTAGTACCTAGATACACACAGAATGGTATACCCCGGTAGTACCTAGCTACACACACAGAATGGTATACCCCGGTAGTACCTAGATACACACAGAATGGTATATCCTGGTAGTACCTAGATACACACAGAATGGTATACCCCGGTAGTACCTATACACACAGAATACACACACAGAATGGTATACCCCGGTAGTACCTAGATACACACAGAATGGTATACCCCGGTAGTACCTAGATACACACACAGAATGGTATACCCCAGTAGTACCTAGATACACAGAATGGTATATCCTGGTAGTACCTAGATACACACACAGAATGGTATACCCCGGTAGTACCTAGCTACACACACAGAATGGTATACCCCGGTAGTACCTAGCTACACACACAGAATGGTATACCCCGGTAGTACCTAGATACACACAGAATGGTATACCCCGGTAGTACCTAGATACACACAGAATGGTATACCCCGGTAGTACCTAGATATACACAGAACGGTATACCCCGGTAGTACCTAGCTACACACACAGAATGGTATACCCCGGTAGTACCTAGATACACACAGAATGGTATACCCCGGTAGTACCTAGATACCTATACCCCGATACAGCACACACACAGAATGGTATACCCCGGTAGTACCTAGATACACACAAAATGGTATACCCCGGTAGTACCTAGATACACACAGAATGGTATACCCCCGGTAGTACCTAGATACACACAGAATGGTATACCCCGGTAGTACCTAGATACACACAGAATGGTATACCCCGGTAGTACCTAGATACACACAGAATGGTATACCCCGGTAGTACCTAGATACACACACAGAATGGTATACCCCGGTAGTACCTAGATACACACACAGAATGGTACACCCCGGTAGTACCTAGATACACACAGAATGGTATACCCCGGTAGTACCTAGATACACACAGAATGGTATACCCCGGTAGTACCTAGATACACAGAATGGTATACCCCGGTAGTACCTAGATACACACAGAATGGTATACCCCGGTAGTACCTAGATATACACAGAACGGTATACCCCGGTAGTACCTAGATACACACAGAATGGTATACCCCGGTAGTACCTAGATACACACAGAACGGTATACCCCGGTAGTACCTAGATACACACAGAATGGTATACCCCAGTACCTAGATACACACACAGAATGGTATACCCCGGTAGTACCTAGATACACACAGAATGGTATACCCCGGTAGTACCTAGATACACACACAGAATGGTTTACCCCGGTAGTACCTAGATACACACAGAATGGTATACCCCGGTAGTACCTAGATACACACAGAATATACCCCGGTAGTACCTAGAAGTACCTAGTACACACACACATCAGAATGGTATACCCCAGTAGTACCTAGCTACACACACAGAATGGTATACCCCAGTAGTACCTAGATACACACACAGAATGGTATACCCCAGTAGTACCTAGATACACACAGAGAATCGTATACCCCAGTAGTACCTAGCTACACACACATAATGGTATACCCCGGTAGTACCTAGATACACACACAGAATGGTATACCCCGGTAGTACCTAGATACACACAGAACCCCAGTAGTACCTAGATACACACAACGGTATACCCCGGTAGTACCTAGCTACACACACAGAATGGTATACCCCGGTAGTACCTAGATACACACACAGAATGGTATACCCCGGTAGTACCTAGATACACACAGAACGGTATACCCCGGTAGTACCTAGATACACACACAGAATGGTATACCCCGGTAGTACCTAGATACACACACAGAATGGTATACCCCGGTAGTACCTAGATACACACAGAACGGTATACCCCAGTAGTACCTAGCTACACACACAGAATGGTATACCCCGGTAGTACCTAGATACACACAAAATGGTATACCCCGGTAGTACCTAGATACACACAGAATGGTATACCCCGGTAGTACCTAGATACACACAGAATGGTATACCCCGGTAGTACCTAGATACACACAGAATGGTATACCCCGGTAGTACCTAGATACACACAGAATGGTATACCCCGGTAGTACCTAGATACACACACAGAATGGTATACCCCGGTAGTACCTAGATACACACACAGAATGGTACACCCCGGTAGTACCTAGATACACACACAGAATGGTACACCCCGGTAGTACCCAGATACACACACAGAATGGTATACCCCGGTAGTACCTAGATACACACAGAATGGTATACCCCGGTAGTACCTAGATATACACAGAACGGTATACCCCGGTAGTACCTAGATACACACAGAATGGTATACCCCGGTAGTACCTAGATACACACAGAATGGTATACCCCGGTAGTACCTAGATACACACAGAACGGTATACCCCGGTAGTACCTAGATATACACACAGAATGGTATACCCCGGTAGTACCTAGATACACACAGAGAATGGTATACTCCGGTAGTACCTAGATACACACAGAACGGTATACCCCGGTAGTACCTAGATACACACAGAATGGTTTACCCCGGTAGTACCTAGATACACACAGAACGGTATACCCCGGTAGTACCTAGCTACACACAGAATGGTATACCCCGGTAGTACCTAGCTACACACACAGAATGGTATACCCCGGTAGTACCTAGATATACACACAGAATGGTATACCCCGGTAGTACCTAGCTACACACACAGAATGGTATACCCCGGTAGTACCTAGATACACACAGAATGGTATACCCCGGTAGTACCTAGATACACACACAGAATGGTATACCCCGGTAGTACCTAGATACACACACAGAACGGTATGTCACAACGTATCAATATTTAACAACATATCCACGTTTGACAACATATCCACATATCATAACAACATATTCCACGTTTCAGCTTTTTATTATGGGCAATATTTGAGACATTGGATTTTTGCATTGGTGGTGTGTTAGTTTTGTTTGCTCAGTATGATATAATATTATGTGTGTGTGTAAAAATAAAATCTGTGTTGTTTTCGTGATTGACTATATTTGCTGAAACTAGTGAAACACTAAAGATACCGATACCGATACTGTTGCATGTATTACAGTTATTACTGTAAGTAAAGTTCTTTCAATGTCACAATGGCCCATACATCTGGAGCTTATCCTGGTTTCTATAGCGTAAAGCGGAACAGGTCATAATATTAAAAATCACCTCCTGGACAGGACGCTAGTCTGACGCAGGTATTTACCCCCAAGCTAGTGCTTGTACCCATTTTGCACCTGGGTCGAGTGGGGAAATACGTGTTAAGTGTCTGTCTCATGGAACGCAACACAGTTCTTATTGTACTTCAGGTTTAAAACTTTTCCACAAGCGCACCTTCACTGCTTGAGTGTGCTAGGTCATGGAGCATTCTAACCTCTAATCTTTCGCACGTTTCTGATAGGAAATAGGGGTCATGGTCATACTAATATCAGTCCTTATCAGGAAAAACAGTTTCATATTATTATTATTATCCTTATTTTCCCTATTATCATTATTATTATTATTATTATTATTATTATTATTATTATTATTATTATTATTATTATTATTATTATTATCATTATTATTATTGTTATTATTGCTATTATTATTATTATTATTATTATTATTATCATTATTGTTATTGTTATTATTGCTATTATTATTATTATTATTATTATTATTATTATTATTATTATTATTATTATTTTTATTAGTATTATTATATCATTATTATTATTATCACTGTTATTATTATTATCATTATTGCTATCATCGACATCATCTTCAACATCATCATTATTATTATTGTTGTTGTTAGATATCTACTAGGTGAGACAAACAGTGGGGCAAGTGGCATGTAGGCAATTACTTTTTTTTTTAAAATATTCAAATCCCATTGGAAGAAAGAAGAAAAAAAAATACAAGGATTAGACAGAAGCAATTTTGGCCACCGTCCATCGCCTCGCTAATAAACAAAAAGCACTAACTACGCTCATTGATTTCTCTCGTCTTTGTTCCTATGTGGCTTTGATAATATTTAATAAACAAGCAGGGGGGCGCACTCATCAAGACTGGTGGCGAAGAGTGCCCTTTCCTATCGTCCAGTGTCAGTGTTATGATTCATTCGAGCTGGACTTTTGGACGAGAGACTTTTTCTGTATCATTGAAACGAATGGATTTAGGACGGTTAGCATTCCGGGAAAAAAGGGAAGAGGGATTCATGCCCGAGAGGGGGGGGTGGCAATTCATGCCCGAGAGGGGGGGTGGCAATTCATGCCGGAGATGGGAAGGCTGGCAATTCATGCCGGAGATGGGAAGGCTGGCAATTCATGCCGGAGAGGGGGGGTGGCAATTCATGCCGGAGATGGGAAGGCTGGCAATTCATGCCGGAGGGGGTGGCAATTCATGCCGGAGATGGGAAGGCTGGCAATTCATGCCGGAGAGGGGGAGTGGCAATTCATGCCGGAGAGGGGGTGGCAATTCATGCCGGAGAGGGAGGTGGCAATTCATGCCGGAGAGGGGGGGTGGCAATTCATGCCGGAGAGGGGGGGGTGGCAATTCATGCCGGAGAGGGGGGTGGCAATTCATGCCGGAGAGGGGGTGGCAATTCATGCCGGAGAGGGGGTGGCAATTCATGCCGGAGATGGGAAGGGTGGCAATTCATGCCGGAGATGGGGGGTGGCAATTCATGCCGGAGATGGGGGGTGGCAATTCATGCCGGAGATGGGGGGTGGCAATTCATGCCGGAGATGGGGGTGGTGGCAATTCATGTGGCAATTCATGCCGGAGATGGGGTGGCAATTCATGCCGGAGATGGGGGGGGTGGCAATTCATGCCGGAGAGGGGGTGGCAATTCATGCCGGAGAGGGGGTGGCAATTCATGCCGGAGAGGGGGTGGCAATTCATGCCGGAGAGGGGGTGGCAATTCATGCCGGAGTGGGGGTGACAATTCATGCCGGAGAGGGGGGGTGGCAATTCATGCCGGAGATGGGGTGGCAATTCATGCCGGAGAGGGGGTGGCAATTCATGCCGGAGAGGGGGTGGCAATTCATGCCGGAGATGGGAAGGGTGGCAATTCATGCCGGAGAGGGGGGGGGCAATTCATGCCGGAGAGGGGGTGGCAATTCATGCCGGAGAGGGGGTGGCAATTCATGCCGGAGAGGGGGGTGGCAATTCATGCCGGAGTGGGGGTGGCAATTCATGCCGGAGTGGGGGTGGCAATTCATGCCGGAGAGGGGGTGGCAATTCATGCCGGAGAGGGGGGGTGGCAATTCATGCCGGAGAGGGGGGTGGCAATTCATGCCGGAGAGGGGAAGGGTGGCAATTCATGCCGGAGGGGGTGGCAATTCATGCCGGAGAGGGGGGGGTGGCAATTCATGCCGGAGTGGGGGGAGAAAGGAGGAGGATAGGGATAGAGTTGTTCTGTTTTTGCTTTTATTGTAATTCAAGGATTTAATTCATTGAAACATTGTCCATGCATACACAATAAGTCTGTGTAAAAAGATAAGAAACAGAAAGGTGCCACAAGAATGTATAATTAGGGGGAGGGAGAGAGGGAACAAGATAAGACAAGACTAAACACTGTTTGTTGACTGCAGACATTACAATTAATTAGGGGGAGAGGTAACAAGATAAGACAAGACTAAACACTGTTTGTTGACTGCAGACATTACAATTAATTACACTATGAAGGAGAAAACCCCAGAATAATGAATACTTCCATTTTACTTGACTTTACCCACAACTAAGTTTTTTAAAATCAAGGAATGATACTAGATATACATCCATGTAATCAAAGACCCTAGAACTTTGATGTAATTTAATATGCTATGTTAGATAAAAATCCGAAAAGTAGGAAACTGTTATCAACTTGTGATACGTGGCGGGGTGCCTGAAAACCGACAATAATTAATGTGCAAAGGATGTATAACTTCGAAGTTATTCTGCAGTAGAAAAAGCACACTGGTTTAGTCTGAGTGTCTCGTGACTTCCTTCTGCAACGTGTTTATGTCACAGTTACATATTATGATAAGTTTTGGGTCAGATTCAACGTGCGTATGACAGCTGCTACAGACTGCAAGACTTGCATCGCATTTTACATGCCCTCCCCACATCGACTTCCCAAGTTCACCAAACTCATTCGTTACTGCACATTGCACACCCTCAACCTCGGCTGCGCAACTTTTCCGGTCACCTCTGATCACTGAACCACTGAACCGAGGCCTGCACACTGGCGCAAACCCGGTGGAGTCCACTCCTTCGCATTGTGTAATAAACGTGTTGGAACAGCACTCAACCACGTGACTTACGCTCTTGACAATGAATTTTGAGCTGTATAATTGCGTTTTCTTTGTTATCTCGTTGGTTGATTACTATTTTCTTGATCTTAGATAGAATCATAAGTATTCAAATTAATGGAAAATTGTAATTTCATGGAAAAAAGAAAGCAGAGCAAAAATTTAAAGGATATTATTGCAAAACATCACTTAGGATGAAATCAATAGAAGATAACAGCGAGGAAATTTCCTTCGTGTATGACGTCACTTTGGCTGTTCTATTTATGCAACAAACTATGTGGAAACCAATACAATTATATTACTTTGAACTAAAATTTACAAGTTAATTTCATTAAAAGCTATTTTATTGAAATAAAAAATGATTTCAAAAACTATTCTGCAAAATTCAAAGTTTATCTGAAAATGAATTCAGTATCTAATAATTGAGCTCACTTTGTTATGCTAAGCGTTGGGCGTCACGTGACAGCCATCCGATGACGAACTCCGACAAAGGCAATTCATGAAAGAAAAATCCATGACTCCGTGGATCGTGGGCTGTCTTCTTTCACTTTTATATGGATGCTGAAAATTTGTGTTCACGTTAACGGAATCATTTATAAATTCTGGTCTATTTTGTGGTACGTTTCTTTACGATTCGTATCACATCTCGCTTTTTGTTAAAGTTGTCGGAAATTAGGAAAGATCAAGGATGCCTATGGCTCAGTTGGATTCGGCAGGTAACGGAACGTTTCTCTTTTCTCCTAAGATTGAAGTTCCTCAATAGGCCTAAATCGAATCTACTTCGTTGTCTAGACGTGAAGTCTAGAGCTAGACTAGATTTAGAGATTCTCAAGATATGAAATGCGGAACTATGGGAAGTTCTTTTGTATTCATGCATAGATCCAGATACTTTTGTTGGGTCGTTTTGAATATTTGTAATTGTAAGAGGTATTCTAAATAAACATAAGAGTATAATATCTACAGACTTGCATCACGTCAATTATTTTGCAGATCATGACAAAAACACAATGAGGTAGATCTAGATCTAGCTAGATCTAGATTCTAAACCTAATTGAGTTGAGCAAACATTCAAACAAAATCTTCATTCTCCAGGCGTCCCCATTCCGGGTTTAGGCTGAGCTGGGAAGGATTTCCAACCAAAGTATATTTTGATCTAGACATATAGATCTACATAGCTGCAGCACTGAGGCTAAAACTAAAAGACAAATGGAAGACACCTATCACAACCAGAAAGCCCCCCACTGGCCCCACCACTCCTTTTCCTTATCCTTATAAAAAATAGTCCACAATATGTCATCCACATTCAATTTTGTAATTCACCTGTAGATCTGACTTCTACTTCTAGATTTAGACATATTTTGAAGTTTTAATTCATAAGGCAATCATCACAATGAAGAAAAGATAGATCTAGATATTATCGTTCACCATTGACTTAATGGCAATGGAATTTGCTTTGCACTTTTCGTCATCAATTGGCTCATGGACCGTCGGCGTTGCACTGTTCCCAATTAATGCCGGATGGACCTCGGTACCAGCCATCCTTAATGATGGTCCACACTGTGATCCCAGTTAGAGAGCTGCCACAGAATAAGGATAAATAAAAGCAGTTGAAAAGAATTTGGCTGAAAAGATTATATATTTCTAAAGCTACAACATTGTGGCTCATGTGGCATCTACAGTATAGATCTAGTTAAGCAGTGATAACACATGCACATTTAACATTATAATTCTCTTTAATAAAGACAATCTTTAATCTAATCTGCTAATTAAGGCAGCTTGCTGCATTTCTAATTCTGTGCTTTCTCACCCTGTAATAGATTGGTCTGTTATTGTCGGCACCTTTACTTTTACAGCTAACCTCTATGATGTTTGGACTCTTTGGGTTCATTACAATTTGAGTAAAACTTCCGTCATCCCTCCCTTCTTTATCCCCTGAAATTGTCAAATCAAGCTAGTTGTAACAGTTTAATCTCTTTTCTATTTCACAGCCCTAGCAGAGTTGGCACACAGAGAGTATCAGGCGGGAGAGTATGAAAGATCTGAACAGCATTGTATGCAACTCTGGCATCAAGAGCGTGAAAATACAGGTGTTCTTCTGCTTTTTGGAGTTCCATACATTTCCAGTGCCGGCGACTAGATCGGTATGTCCTTGTGAAACTTGGCTTTCTGGTTTTGGACTAGTTTGACACACTTTTTAATTATATTTAATGTAGTCATGCACAATGGTCTTGGAGAAGAGTTGTCTCTATTTCATTCACAGTTTCCTATCTCTTTCTTTTTGTTTTTCAGATCTGCCTACTTTAGCCAATTAGCCATTAAACAAAATCCAATGTTAGCCGAAGCATATTCAAATCTTGGCAATGTCTACAAAGAACGAAATCAGCTGCCAGAAGCTCTAGAGAATTACAGACACGCGGTGCGGTTGAAACCAGACTTCATTGACGGCTACATCAACCTGGCAACTGCTCTTGTTGCTGCAGGGGACATGGAGCAGGCTGTCCAAGCTTACGTTACAGCTTTGCAGTACAATCCTGTATGTCATTTTTGGTGTTTTATTTTGAATTAAGTTTAAAATGTGAGGTGGGGATTATATCTTATCCGTCATTGGGGGCAATAATGTGGCATCTGTGGCCGAGTAGTTAGGCTGTCAGACTGGGGACCATAAGGTCCTAAGTTAACCTAGCAAAGCTAGGTCTGGTGTTGTGGTCCTTTGGAAAGATACTCGACACGCATTTTTCCCCACTCTGCACCCAAGTGCAAATGCATATAATCACTAGCTTTGGAGTAAAAGTCTGCATCATACAGACCTGCCAAGTTTCCGATTTTATGGGGCATTCCCGATTTGGAACCCCCATACCGGACATCCCGATACGGCCGCAATTTTCCCGATGTTTTGTTCTTGAGAGCGAAAATTATATTGGTGAAGAAAATTGTGAATTATAATTTCTACCAAGCTCTACTAAGTACTAAGCTTATAATCATACTTGGTAGAAATAATCGAAGACAATAAAACCTTTTTGGTTCGATATTAAACATAAATAGTTTCATTGATAGTAATCGTAGATTACATTAAGTGATTTTGAGTACTCGATATTCACCTATTAATTCTGTTTGGCTAGAAACTGCTTTCACTTTGCTGGGTTTAAATTGTAATCATTTAAATAGTCTATTAATATTATCATTTTTTCACAGTTTGTCTCTTTCCTTTGTTCTGAAGCTGATGACTGACTCATATTATTTTCTATATCTAGTGCGCTTTCTTCATTGTGTCTGTTTTCTTCAATCTTACCTGGATTATATTTTTGATTAGTTTACCTTCGTTTTGGATTTTTTCAATCCTGATTTATTAATTAATTGACTGCTGTTTTTATAATTTACCGTGTTTAAAATTGGAATGCTAGGCTCTACAACTGAGATCTAGATCTAGATAATATAAACGTTTTATCTCGAATTTTGAATTGGGCATGGATCGATTTGTGGAGAGAAAGGCCTTTGGAAATAGAACATTCAGAAGATGTGGAACATACCTCTAGATTTAGTTGTAATAGTTCTCAACCAAGCAAGAAACCTAAACCAAGTGTTAAATTTCGGAGGAATATAGGAATAATGGTGGCCTTCTGTGAAAGGGGGAGAGCTTTGCACATTGTGTACCTTGTGGTTTAGATGTTAGCATTGCCAGTGGTGGGAAGGATGTCATTAGAAAACATGTGGAAACTGCAAAGCATGCTACTGCAGTTAAGGGCAGTCTATCCAGTAGGAATATCAGTTGCTTCATGACCAAGGACAGAGATTGCTCTGTGATTAGGGCAGAGTTTTATGGACAAAATTTATTTTTCAGAAAAATTTGCCTGTCTCGGTTAGTAATCAGTTTAGGACTCTGTTAAGAAGAGTAAGAGAAAGGGTGCCCAGATTCGAAATCGCTAAGAAATTTGTTTGTCGTCGCACAAAAACAACTGCGATAGCATGGGGGTCCAATGTCCGTTATTGCAAATGTGAATCGATCGACATGTCACGATTCAAAAATATTCATTTTCCTTATTTTGTCCCTGAAAAGTTGGCAGGTCTGAGACTAGCGGCCTGGCCAAGAGGTGATTATTGTTACCTGTTCCACTTCATGCTATAGAGACCAGGATATGCTCTGGCTGTATGGGCCATCACTTGAAGGAATTCTTTTAGGGCAGTAATGATATGGACTTTTTTGTTTTTGAATGGTTGTTAAAGTGAACATCTTTAAATGACACTTAAATCTTATTTTTAATGATGAGATTATTTATTTATTGAGATTGGTTTGCTTTTTTGTTCTTGCAGGATTTGTACTGTGTCAGAAGTGATCTCAAAATCTTTTGAAGGCCCTAGACGATTAGATGAGGCCAAGGTATTTCATTTTCCTCTATGCGCTTTATCTCCATTAATGATATTATCCATCATTCCTAATATGAAATGTAAAGCATTCCCAAACCTGCTAATGAATTTTGTTTGAAGCAAACTGATGAGTCAACAGTCCGTATTTCACCAGGTCATGTTTCTGATCAGTTTGTGAAATGGTATCAAAGTTTGAGGAATTATTGTATTGCACATGAAGGGTGGACAGGGATATTTGTGGTCATTTTGAAGAGGATAGAAGTATTTTTGTTGTTGGTTCATTAAGATTTGTCCATACCAATTGAGGTAATGAAAATGAAAATATTAAATACATCCTGAAGCAAAACAAAAGAAGTGCATAATATTCTAAATTTCATGACAACAGTGACTGTTCATCCTTCATAAACTTGGCTGATGACTACAGTTTGCTTTTGATTTACAGAATATCAAGACAAAAGTAACGAAGTTTTATTGTAGCTTCTTTCTTTTCTTTTTTGGTTTTGTTTTTTTTTCCAATTATATTTTATGCCAAACCTGCTGTGTTTTAAAATTGAAGCAAAAAGTGTACATTATTCATCTTCCGCTTTTGTGGAGGCAATGTTTATATATGGACATTTTATCCGTTTCTATTTTGGCCACATTGGTTTGAGCTGCAGGTTTGGCACTGTGAAGATGTTTTCAGCCGTCCATCCTTATAGCACATTTTGTTCTTATTCCAGATTGTCCGTTGACTAAAAAAGTATGTATGAACTTGTTGGTGCTAATAGCTCAAGATGGAAAAAACAACACGTTTCCTGATTTTTTTTGTAAACTGTCACTTGCCCCTTCCCCGTGCAAGACCCTCTGTGCAACAACTTTATTCATACTGTTCAGTCAACACTGACTTCCCTTGTCCCCACAATTGTTTTTTCTTGGGAATGCTTTCATATTGTTCATTTATGATACAGGCAAATCTTTTTTATATAAAAATCTTGATTGCTTTTATACACCTCAGCTTCATTTTCTACCCATGATTTTATCCATGTATTTGAGTTCTCTTCTGTCTGTGTTCCTCTGCTTCATCAAAAAGATAATAAAAAATTGTCGCCGTCTCTGACTGGTCTGATTAAGGTTACTCAACTTTTCTACTATTCTTTGATTTAAACATAGATGGCGAGTGCATTCTTCTAGTTCGACAGAGCTGGCATAACCTGTGTGGTTTGGCACCTGATGCTGGAGCTACAAGGATGGGTACGGTTTTATAAACTTGTTGTTATCTTCAAAAGGTATTGTATTTATTCTGTCTTAAAGGCACTCAACACTAGGTAACTTGACCCCAAAGTAAGCAGAAGTAATAGGCAAACATCCCTATCAATAACAAATCATCCTGGCAAAAACATGAAAACAAGAGAAAAAAAATGAAGAGAAAAGAGAGAAAAAGCCCAAAACGAAACAAACCAGTTACATTTCAGATGATGATCCATCAAAATAATATCATTCTACAGGTTAATTTTCTCACCTCCATCTTCTCCAGTTGGTAATGATTTGAGTGCCCCAATTTAAGCAGTTTCAGGTTGAGAGTTGTGAAATCATTTGTGATATCACAGCTCATCTCGCATATCAGCGACAGCAGCAAAATCCATGCCATTCTCCGTTGTGGTCTCCTGGGGTTGGGAAATGGCTCTGGTCGGTAGTGGTGGGCAAAAATGTGACCATTTGATGATTTCACGTTCTAAATAAGACCAAATTTGGCACACGGAAAAGACCATTGCGTGAGGGTGGCACACATCAGCAGCGATAGCAGCGGCGGCAGCAACAGCGGCAGCATGCACAAGGAAAGTAAAGTTGCCATGATCAAGTCATCAACATTGAACTTTTACTTTCCTTGGACATTTTTGAAGTTTGCAGTTTGTTCATTAGGGTCTGGTTTTATCTTTTTACCAGCTTGCAGCAAGCGACCTTAGCAGCGATGTAGGTACTGCTTCATAAGCAGAGCAGCAGCGGCGTAAATCATAGCAGCAACTACTTTAGGCAAATTTGCAGCGGCGGTAGATGCAGTTAGGGTCTTACTTAAAGGCAGCAGCGAGGCGCATACAAGGCAGCATTTGATGCAGCGGTAAGGGCTCTGGCTGAATGGCTATTTACTTGTCAGTTTCCTAATCTATTCACTTGTTGTCCTCTCCACCTGGTTTCAGGCATGCTACCTCAGCTATTGAAACATGTCCAAACTTTGCCGTTGCCTGGAGCAACCTTGGTTGTGTGTTCAATGCACAAGGGAGATTTAGTTGGCCATCCATCATTTTGAGAAGGTACTTGTTGTCTTTTTGTGTGTTTACATTTTTTTGTTAATGAGATGACTGTATCCTTAAAATAAATAGTCATATAAAATATGTTTTCATTGCAAAGTCCTTTCTATCTCTCTCCCTTAACTTGAATTTAAATTATACTCTGATGGTGCAGTCATAACATGTCTGTAATTTTGCTGAATTGAGAAAAACGAAAGCAATGTCATGTATTTGTCTTGAAGTACAAACTATACAAATATAAATAGTAAGAGAAAAGATAAAAGAATATCTTTCTTTGCAGGCTGTGGCACTTGATCCAAACTTCTTGGATGCCTACATTAATCTAGGAAATGTTTTGAAAGAGGCCCATTATATTTGACAGGTATGTTATGATTTGTCCCTGATGGAAGTAAGTTTTGAAGACTGATGTAACATATCTGCTTGTTGAAATATTGCGACTGTTCCTCGTGTTTTAATTGCATGTCGCGATGTATGTGCATTTATATGTCACAGACATGTCTGAAAATAATATTTGGTCCATAAAATGATGGTTAAATTTAAGCAGCAATTTTTCTCTTCTGGGTCTTAATTTCGAGGACATGACTGGATACAACCTCTATTTTTCAAACTTTACACATTCATGTGAATAATTGTTTGTGCCCTCAGGTCTGTGGCAGCATACCTCAGAGCCCTTAATCTGAGTCCAAATCATGCCGTCGTCCATGGAAACTTGGCATGTGTTTACTATGAACAGGGGTAGGTGAAAATCTTTTTCTCTCCATTTTTAATTCTCACCACAAATTAACACCTGAAGATATTGTCTCATTGTTTGTATTTCCAACTCCCCATATTGTACCCCTGAAATTACTACAACGCTTTTCTTTTATAACATGTTAACTCATTGACTACCAAGGTCTGACACAAGATTATGGCGTGGGTATCCAAAAAAAGTAGGGTGGTTTAAAACATCCATAACTTTTTTATTTGTTATTATCTTTTATTTTAAAACTGTTCATTAGAGATCAAACATTATATTGGCACCAATAAAGTTCGGCTCTGTGTTGTTAGTTTGTCTGAGTGGGGATGAGTGAAACGGTGAAATTGAGAAGCAAAAAAATCTTTTTGGGGTGGAGACTTCATTCACACAATACACTATTTCCATAAGTAAATAGATGAAAACGATGAGCCAGTAAACTGATCAAAAACAGTGCAGTCTATGCTGCTTCTGATTTGTAGTGGTAGTTGTTTTGTACTTTGGCAATGAAAACGTGTTTATTCGCTAGAAAGGTTGTTCCTGTATGAAACACAGCAATTGCGTCTAAGCCATCTTTTTATAGTTATGATCCGACAACGCTATGATTGCACATGTGTGACAATTGTACTATGGCGTAAGTGTAGCGTCATCGCACCCGTGAAACAATTGTAGGCTATGAGTTAACAAGCATATTGATAAATACTTATTTTAAAATTTTGATAAATGGCACTTCCATTACGCTTTACCCAGTAGGAAACCGGCTCTAACAGACCTGCCAAAACCGGCTCTAACAGACCTGCCATTTATCCTGATTTAATCTGAATCATCCAGATTTTTTTTTTTTGCGAAATTCTGTTAGCCCATCCCGAGTTTTTTGTAATACAGGCCCATCCCTGAGTTTTTTGTAATACAACTGCAGTCGTTGTTCCGTGTGTTTTTAGAGTTTTTTTAAAGCCAATAACCGGATGTCGTGCCTATCCAGGATTAATGTTATTATGAGTAATAGTGTATCGATTCTTCACTATTATATTATTCTCTTAGTCCATTCTTCAGTGTACATGTGCTGTACTTGTTCGAGACTTCAAAAATCATTGTATGGTTATGTGTTATTGAGACCTACCACGATTACTAGAGCCTTGAATTTCAAACTGATCAAGCAGAAGGCTTCCGCTGATATTCAATGACTTGTTAGATCTAGATCTGAATGTCCCTTGGACATCAGGACGTCCTAGATCTAGGTCTAGATGATCTGTATCTGTACTCTTAAGTAGATCTAATAATCTAAATCAAGTCGAGATTAAAATGTTTGAAACAATATGACTCCTTTCAGCAAAGTGCGATCATACGCGTGTCATGAGAGAGAGAGAGAAATGTCGCACGTGTGTGTGTAAAAAGAGAGAAATAGAGAGCATTTTTGTGTGTTTCATGCAATCGCAAAAGTATGTGAGTGTGTGTGTCAGAGAGCGGATGAGCAACAATTTATGAAATGCAAGGAAGAATAGATGTTCAATTGTAATTGACAGGTATGTCATGAGCGTATGTCTGACCGGTTAGCATGTGTGTGTGAAGAATGGAAAATATGATAGCAATGATTAGCAAGATAAGTGACTACTGATGAGAAAGAGAGGAAAAGTGAGTGTGTCTTCCACTTCCAGTATGTAAACAATGAGTGGGACGGGGCATCTGTAATGCTGATTTAGTGCTAGGATCCGGCTTTTATTGGGAGGGGGTGGGGGGCTTTTACTTGGGAAAAGGCAGAACCAGCGTCAACAATGATCTTTTTATTATTATTAAGTTCGACATTAAGTGACCGGCTGACTCTATACCTGAAATCATTGATGTATCCTAATTTTTTTACATCTAGCTCCTGATTTTTTTAAATTTAGAGTGGCAGGTCTGCTCTAAGCACTTTGTAAAATGATACATGATGCAGTAGTCGCAAAATAAACGCACACCCTTTGGGCGCAGGAAACAGCATGCTTTAATGCATACGGTGTGTATGTGGGAACACTTTTATTTTTTGTAGTAAAATTTGGTCAGCCGATGTAGGTGTGTTTATGCAGAGTGATTTAATGATGTGTGCTTTTATCTAGTGACTAATGTACGTAGTATGATAGAACCTAGTCATATTTAAACTACAACGTGTAAAAATATGCAATGATAAGTAGAGTTTGTCATCTTTATTTTATCCTCAATTTATTTTTTAGTTCTTAATACTCACAAATGTGTCTTTCTATTATTTTCATTGCCTTTGTTAAAACATGGTTAGGTTTTTTTATGCTTCACAAGTATTGTTACTTTCCCTATTCTCTATTTCAGGCTTATTGATTTGGCCATAGATACATACAAGAGAGCTATAGACCTCCAGCCCAACTTCCCAGATGCCTATTGTAACCTTGCAAATGCTCTGAAGGAAAAAGGCCAGGTGAGACAAGCCCATAACTATGTCCAGGAGCAAGTCAGGCATTTTGTCAGCTCATGCCGTTATTGAGTGTGACAAGCGCTCATGAATTCTTATCTCCTTTCAACCTTACATCAATGATTGTTCATAGAAGAATCTCATACCATTCTTTAGGAACATGATGGAGCAATGTTTTGCCTTCTTTATTGAACTAAGCACTTTTATAAATTAATGTTTAATCTTGCCTTTGCAGGTGAAAGAAGCTGAAGACTGCTATAACACAGCCCTTCGTCTGAGTCCCACACATGCTGACTCTTTGAACAACTTGGCCAACATCAAGAGAGAGCAAGGCAATACAGAAGAAGCGGTCAGGCTGTATTTAAAAGCACTTGAGGGTAAGATTCCTTTGCTTTTGGAGACTTGTAATTTTCATGCTTGCTCTCTCTCTCTCTCTCTCTCTCTCTCTCTCTCTCTCTCTCTCTCTCTCTCTCTCTCTCTCTCTCTCTCTCTCTCTCTCCCTCTCTCCTTTTAACAAAATAATTATTTAGTCTGTCACATTATTAGTTAATATCAGGAACAATCAGTAAGTGTCATTTTAAAATGTTACAGGTTTATCCAGAGTTTGCTGTGGCTCATTCTAACCTGGCCAGTGTTCTGCAACAACAAGGAAAGCTCCATGAAGCCCTCATGCATTACAAGGAAGCCATCAGGTAAAAAAACCAGTAGATACACCAAAATAAAGATACATCGGGTGTAGAATATATTCAAGACTAGAGTACCAAAAACGGCCACGTTCAAAATTCTCTTTTTAATGTTGTAGTGTAGCTTCCAAGAGGGCTTCTTTATATGTACTATTGGCAGCACCACATGTGTAAATTCAGTCCTAATTCAAGCATGAAGAAGCAAATTATAAGATTTACAGTTTGTTTTAGATGTTTCCTTGGAATTGACAATTTGCTGGCTATTTTGTATCTGAATATGTTTTGAATGAGGATTATTCACTTGTGTTATGTAAATAATATATTTAAACACACCATTAAAAATTGTCTCATGTTTCTTGTGTTGACTGAGTCACAATGGGTTTTTAAAGTTTTTAAAGGACAGTTTTAGATTTCTACATTGTTTTGTTGAGTTGGGTTTGTTTTGTTTTATTTAATGAATTTAGCTAGAAGAAGTTAAAACTGTTGTTGTTAATTTATTTACCTTGTGCACAGGATTTCCCCTACATTTGCTGATGCCTATTCCAATATGGGAAATACCCTCAAAGAAATGCAAGACATTCAAGGTGCTTTGCAGTGTTACACACGGGCCATTCAGATCAACCGGCCTTTGCAGATGCGCACAGCAACCTGGCATCAATTCACAAGGTATGGTACCGACTGTCATGAGTTTTTCATTCCATGAATCACCAAACCAAGATAAAATTTAGTAGATGTGCTATTCAAGAGTGGGAATTGTCATGTCTGCTGTTAAGCTTCATTCCCTCTTCATATGCAAGTTGTTACTAAAGGTCACATGAGGAGCGGGGTGTTTCTGTTTGCTCTCCTTTCTGTACTTTGGCAATGACTGATAGTACATTGAAGCATAGCTAAGGGCGGAAGCATTGTAGTACACATTCAGAAATCCCTCAAATATAATGACTGATAGTTTTGGTGCTCTTATTTGTCCGAAGATATTTTCAGACATCAGCTCGGATATTGTGTTAGCTTTTGCAATGTGGGCGGTTGGTAGGTCCAACTTATTTCTTATAGTCTTTTATCTTGCTGTTGCCTTTTTATTCACTGAGATCACCACAAATGGTGGACGATGTAAATTTAAATTAGCTCATAGACTACACAAGGTCCGACACAAGATTATGGCGTGGGTACCCAAAAAAAGTAGGGTGGTTTTTTAAAAATCTTCTTTATTTGTAATTATTTTCTCTTCATTTTTTACATTTTTCATAAGAGATCAAACTATATTGGCACCAATAAAAAATCTATGTGACATTAGTTTGTGTAAGTGGGGATGAGTGAAATTGGGAAGCTTAAAATCTTTTGGGGTGGAGACACCATTCACACAATACACTACTTCCATCAATAAATAGATGAAAACAATAAGCTGATAAACTGATCAAAAACAGTGGAGTCTATGCTGTTTCTGACTTGTAGATATACTTGTGGTAGTAATTATTTTGTGTTTACAAAGAAAACAGGTTACGTCGAAGGCTTGCACTACTACTCACTGTTAGCAGTATAAAAAAATCAACCGTTCGCGCTAGGAGCTTGTTCCGATATAAAACGGAAGTAGAATAATAAGCCTAGAAGATGCTTGATACTGCAATTACATATACGCAATCTTTCTATCGGTATGGTCCGGCAATGGTATGATCGCAACCGTGCGACATTGGTGGTCTATGGGTAAACCAAACTTTGCAATGTTGAATCTGGTGTTCATAAAGAGGTGTATGAAGGATAATGTCATGTGTATATTTTATTTTACTCAGGACTCTGGAAACATCCCTGAAGCCATTGCCTCATACAGAACTGCCCTCAAGCTAAAGCCCGACTTCCCAGATGCCTACTGCAACCTTGCTCATTGTTTACAGGTATATCAGGGGTTTTCTCTTCTTTCTTGGACTGGCTTTACATTGACAATAATTGTATGGATAATTTTTACATTGTTTTGGAATGGATGAAAGATTCAGTGGTGGTTTGCATTCCCATTTTCATCTTTATCACTCTTTCCTCTTGATGCTAGTATCATTGCATTGTTTGGTTAATGTGGAAATCAATCAACTATTGCAGATTGTGTGTGACTGGACTGACTACAATAATCGCATGAAGAGATTAGTTCAAATTGTTCAAGATCAGTTGGAAAAGAACCGTCTACCCTCTGTACATCCACATCATAGTATGTTGTATCCATTGACACACCCCATGAGAAAAGCCATAGCTGCCAGACATGCAAGTTTATGCTTGGAAAAAGTAAGTGGATTTAAGGGGGGGGGGGGGGTCCTTTTGCTTGCAGGATAAGGGGAGGAGGTATTTTGTTGAGGTGCTTTTTACATTTACACCTGTGTACGCTAATTAACTTAACTAATTGTTGGTATCTTTCCACTGGTGACATGGCAACACAAAGTAGTAGCAGCCTACTTTCTATGTAGTTGTACATTGCCAAGGGGCTTACACAATATTTATTTGGTTTTGTTCTCTTTAGATCAATGTGCTCCACAAACCAGCCTACCAGCATCCGAAAGAGCGCATGGCTCCTGATGGCCGTCTACGCATTGGTTACGTTAGTTCTGACTTTGGAAATCATCCGACATCACACTTAATGCAAAGTATACCAGGTCATCATGATAAAAGTAAAGTAGAAGTAAGTATTCAACCCACTTTTCACATGTTTATGATCAATGTTTGGAATGCCACAATGTTTGGAATGCCATAATGTTTGGAATGCCACAATGTTTGTTTGGAATGCCACACCATAGCAGACCAGTTCAAGTTATGATAATTGAATGAAACGTTGATTGGCAGTAGGCATGTAACATTTTTTCTGTTTTAGCTCAAGATGCTTGTAAATGCTGTTGTCAAGTCTTTCTTCTTTCTCTACCTTAAAAACATCTTCTACCTGGATCTTATCATAAATTGTATGGAATGAAGTTTTATTTGATGTAAGAGTTAAGCATGTGATTGATTCATTTTGCCGTAGTACAGTAAGGCTGTAGAACGCTGCCAGTAGAAATTAAACTCAGCGTAGTGGGACTTGAAAAGCCTAGTGTAACATGTCACTTGAAAATTGAAATGAGATGATGAACAGTGTGGTCCAATTCCAAATCATGACTACTGACAATATTAGTCAAGAATTAAGTTCTCAGTTGTTGTAAAGGACTGGTTTTTAATTTATTTTACTTTTAACACTGCTTTCACGGTTGTTTTCATTCATTTTTCTCGTTTGCCCCAAACTTTGCTTCTCAGATCTTTTGCTATTCCTTGAGCCCTGACGATGGCACAACATTTAGACAAAAAATTGCTTCTGACGAGAACACTTTATTGACCTTTCCAAGATTCCGTGCAATGGTAAAGCGGCTGACAAGATCCATGCTGATGGCATTGACATTTTGGTCAACATGAACGGTTATACCAAAGGTGCCCGTAATGAATTGTTTGCTCTCAGACCATGCCATTCAGGTCAGACGTTGTCCATACCTTACGTTTTTAATCTTGCCAAATGGTCCATAAAAATATAATTAATGGATTATTGAGTGTGCAGAAATCAAAACTACAAAATTGCCCACCAGGTCGCACATGTATAAGATTATTTTAAAGTATTATGTCAATATTATCAGTTTTCTGGCACAATGACAAGTGAGACCGCTTCCATTTTATTTTTAAATGTCATAAAAATTACTCCTTTTTTTTCTTTCTTTTGGTCTCCTAATGACCACTGCATTTGCTGACATTTACTGAATGTGCCCAAACTATTTATTGTAGATGTTTACATTTAAAATTATGAATACTCAATTTGGGATTCATCCGCTCAGCGGCATCCGAGAGCCATGGGTTGAATGCTGAACATGAAGAAGAGTATCATGTGTAGATGTCTAGGCTTGGGTATTATGTTTCAACTTGCATCACATTTAGTTGCACAATTTCCAATCAAGTGGGACTTACGCCAAGCCACACCCTGGATACTGTTTGAACCTCTATTGCAATGCCTTTCATATTTTCCTGTAACTACTAGCTTTCCATCTTTTTCTTGTAGGTTATGTGGCTTGGATACCCAGGGACATCGGGCGCTTCCTTCATGGATTACATCATCACAGACAAGATAACTTCCCCAGCGGAGTTGGCATCTCAGTATTCAGAGCAACTGGCTTTCATGAAGGACACATTTTTCATTGGAGATCACATGAACATGTTCCCTCACCTGCAGAATCGCGTTGTTGTGAGAGTCACAGACAGTCAAGGGGTGCCCACCAAGGCATACATCTACCTCAATGCCGTCGATCTGGAACCCATCAAAGCTTTGGCTACCACTATTGAGGTAAACTTTTTCCTTCTTTTTTATTGGTTTGGTCTTGTCTGTTGGGGGGGGAGGGGTATTGGTAGCTGAGTGGTTGGGCTGCCGGACTTGGGATCATAAGGTCCCTGGTTCAAATCCTGGCGTGGCCAAGCCTGACGTTGTGTTCCTTGGGAAAGACTCAGCACACATTTTCTCCACTCGATCCAGGTGCAAAATGGGTACAAGCACTAGCTTGGGAGTAAAAGCCTGCATCAGACTAGCATCCTGTCCAGGACACCTGTTGTATCTCACGCTGTAGAAACCGGGATACACTGGTACCACCATCTGTCACATTCTAGTCACTATCATCACCAGGGTTATTATCATCGCCGCTCTTTTGAACATTATTCATTGCAATTACGTTTACATCTATGTTATGTTACACTTGTTTTGATCTTGTAATGTTTAAATGTGTGTAAGCTGTTCATGTGTGAAGAATAACTTACTTATAGTAGAAAATGTGTTGTATTTCACATTATTCTATTGAAAGTATTGTAACACCAAAACAATGTGCCACTTTTGGACAATAAAGTTGTGTCTTATCTTCTCTTATCTTGTGGGCCGTGGTGGCTTTGAAGGAACACAATATTCATGGGGTGTTACTGGTGCTATTGGTAGGTCTTCCTTCTTTACTTTCACACGTCTTTTATCTTGCCCTCGTATACGGGTGCTATTGACTTTACTTTCACACGTCTTTTTATCTTGCCTCGTATACGGGTGCTATTGACTTTACTATTGACTTTACTTTCACACGTCTTTTATCTTGCCCTCGTATACGGGTGCTATTGACTTTACTTTTACATGTCTTTTATCTTGCCCTCGTATACGGGTGCTATTGACTTTACTTTTACATGTCTTTTATCTTGCTCTCGTATACGGGTGCTATTGACTTTACTTTTACATGTCTTTATCTTGCTCTCGTATACAGGTGCTATTGACTTTAATTTTACACGTTTTTCAGACTGCTGTTTCCTCTTTTAATTCTCCATGAAATCACTGTGTGTGGTGGGTGGGGTAAATTTGAGAGAAATAAACATAATTTTCTTCTTTTTCATTTGGCTTCAAGCATTTGTATCATGAAGGAAATTTCATATCATGATCTGATTTATGTGGGATTGTTGTCTATTTTGCAGGAAGTCACCGTAAAGGCCCTTCCAGGCTACACGACCAACAAGTCCAATGGGAAACCTGCCACTGTCAACACGACTTACATCGAGTTGCCTATGTCCATCATCCAGCCATTTCAGACAATGATTGCGTCCAACCAAGCTCAAATAATGGTCAACAACATTGTGGTACAGAACGGACTCACCACCAATCAGGTAATAGCTACATTTCATCATGGATACGTCCTGGGTCTTCAAGAACAACCCGCATGGTGGTTAGAAATTAAAAGACGCATGTTACAAATTTCATCAACGTTGATTAGCTCCTTCAAAGGTTTGGGGCCATTATAACCAGACATTAGCCTTGATTCTGTAGCATGAAGTGTAGCAGGTGATATTCTATTGCTTGCTAGCCTGGACTGGTCATTGGCAGGATTTACTCTTCAACTGGTGCTGGTACCCATTTGCAACCCAGGTTCAGTTGGGATGTGCATATTGAGTGTCTTTCCCAAGGAACTCAATGTGGGATGTAGCATTGTTAGAACCGTAACCGAGCTACTCTTGATACTAAGTCTGTGGGGTGTAGCATTGCTAGAACTGTAAACCAGCTACTCTTGATACTAAGTCTGTGGGGTGTAGCATTGCTAGAACTGTAAACCAGCTACTCTTGATACTAAGTCTGTGGAATGTAGCATTGCTAGAACTGTAAACCAGCTACTCTTGATACTAAGTCTGTGGAATGTAGCATTGCTAGAACTGTAAACCAGCTACTCTTGATACTAAGTCTAGCAGTCTGACCGTTGGGCCACCAACCACCACACCATTTATATTGGTAGTTTGGTAATATTTTATGCTTTTTGAACTTTGATTCATTGGTCTTGATCATTTAACATTTTGCCCATTGTTTTATTCCTTGACTGCTAGACTAACAACAAATCTGCTACTGGTGAAGAAGTGCCTCGGTGTGTGATATTGTCATCTAGACTCCAGTACGGCTTACCTGATGAAGCTGTGGTCTACTGCAACTTCAACCAGCTGTATAAAATAGATCCTAACACCTTGGAAATGTGGGTAGGTATTTCCCACACCGTAACGAGATGTGTGGTGGAGTGGTTAGTGTAAGGATTGTACGGCTTCATTGTTGTCAGAAAGTCCCAGTGTCACATGCTTTTTTCCTCCAATCTAGACATTTTACAAATCATATTAGTCAGTGAAGTGCATGAGATACATGGTTAGATATTGGTTACCATTTTCTGTAACTTGCTTTTGTACATAAATACATCTATATTTCATTTCTTCCACAAAAATACTTTCATTAATTCAAAATTATAAAGAAAAGGAGGCAAGCCGTTTTGAAATGTTGAGATGTCTTGTTTTCAAGTTCCCTGAGACCCTTTTTCTTGTGTTAAATAGAGGCCATCAACCAATGTATTATTTCTTCTCTATCAAGTGAAGTTTGTAGTGAGAATGGATGAGGTGTATCATTGCTTTTTAAGACAAGATTTGATTTGCTTTGAGGACTGACATGTTGACTAAACTTGTGTTTTTACTCTTGCAGTGTGAGATTCTAAAGCAAGTGCCAAATAGTGTTTTGTGGCTTCTACGCTTTCCTGCTGTTGGAGAACCAAACATTTCTCAGGCTGCCCAAAACTATGGATTGCCACAAGGAAGGATTATATTCTCCAATGTTGCTCCCAAGGTGAGTTTTTCTTTTGTGATATGAGAATTGAAACTTGTTTGTAATTGTCATTATTTTTGTGTGGGGTTAATGTAGCAGCTTTTTGTGTTTTGAATTAGTTCTTTCCCCCTATTACATAGGGGCTGATATACTTATCACTTGGGCAAATTTGGCAGTTAACAGGAAACTCTGGGCAAATTAGAAAATTCTGCCAAAAACCATGAAATCACCATGACTCGTAGACTACCATGGTCGCACAGTTGTGATCACGCTACATTTACGTCATATTACAATTGTCAAACATGTGCAAACATAGCGTTGCCAGGTCATAACTATAGAGACATCGCATATGCGCGATTGCAGTAAGGAGCATCTTCTATGCTTATTATTCTATTTCTGTTTCATACCGGAATGAGCTCTCTAACGTGAATGGTTGTTTTTTATGGATTTTTTTACTGTTGGCAGTGCAAGCCTTCGACTAAGCCCGTTTTCTTTGTTAACATACAAAACAACTACTACCACACTACAAGTTAGAAACAGCATAGATCGCCCTGTGTTTTTTTATCGTGTTCCAGTCATTGTTTTTATCTATTTACGGATGGAAGTAGTGTATTGTGTGAATGGAGTCTCCACCCCAAAAAGATTTTTAGCTTCTCAATTTCACCTCATCCCCACTCAGACAAACTAACAACACATAGCCAATTATTATTGGTGCCAATATAAAGTTTGATCTCTTAAGAACATTTTCATCTCTTGATATGTTAGTGTTGGCAACATCCATAATATTATGGGCAAGTCAAATAGAACTTTTTGTTTTTCTTTTGTTCACCTTAATCTGACCGTAGTTGTTTTTTTCTTTTATGTTAATTAATGACATTGTTTGAACTTCTACTGTATTCTTTTTTCCACCTTTAGGAGGAGCATGTCCGCAGAGGTCAGCTTGCAGACGTGTGCCTTGACACCCCACTATGCAACGGACACACCACTGGGATGGACGTCCTGTGGGCTGGCACGCCAATGGTCACCTTCCCAGGTAGCAGTCAGTACTCTTTCAATTATATTCATTGTTACTTAAGAAAGTAGTTCCTATGTGTTGTCATTTTTATCTGTCGTACAAGGGTGTCTTTTTTTCTTCTTTTTTTTGCAAGTGAGTGATTGGATTCTATGAGTCAAATGTAGATCTAGCTACTTTTTTCTTTTCTTTTTTTTTGGTAATCAGAGATGCCAAGCGTTATGAGAACCCGTATTTTGTTCCAGTCTTTAGACCTGAGTGCGGGTGTACGTTTTCTGACTTTCGATTACGAATTTAACTGAGAAAGGCCACTCCAGTGTGTGCTTGTTTATGGTTGGTTTTGTTGCTGTGTTTGGAATGCTGTTGCTGGTTTCATCGATCTGGACTACTCCGTTAGATGGTGCTGATGCCTAGCGTAGAAGCAAAGGTGTACTCTCTCTCTCTCTCTCTCTCTCTCTCTCTCTCTCTCTCTCTCTCTCTCTCTCTCTCTCTGTCTCTCACACACACACACATACATACACAAACAATACAAAAAATCAATGTACATAGCACCTGATCAAGGCAGGCAGTATTATGCTATAATAGGCCTACTACATGAGTATTGGGTTGATTCTGTCAAGGTCACAAATAATAGTATTAGTATTAATTTAAGGCTATTCACATCAGATCCACTTGGTGGAAAGTTCTAGGCTTGACTTATTAAGGATATGAAACTACATGAACTTGGATTTGAGCTTATCAAGTGTATGAGCCTGGTACAACTGTGGAACCACTATCTAGAACTAAAGGCATAAGAGTATAGTGTATCATAGGCCCTGGATTGATCCTGTGTGTGTGTGTGTATGTGTGTGTATGAATGTATGTACATGTATTTAAATCTCCCCTATATCTTCTTATACCATACAATTGAAGGGGTCATTTCAATAGTGTGCCTGGCATAATTATGCCATTTAGAAGAAAAAAATGTCAAAAACCATTGACTTATGGGAATTCCAAGTTTCAAACAGTTGTAAATGAGATGTATTTTCATCATATCATTTTTACAATTTTCAGGAAGCATGATTTCCTTTTATTTCCTAGGATTATCTCTCTTGTTTTGGGGTTGTTTTTTACGAAAATGGACATAGACAAATTATTGAAGTGACCCCTTCAATTGTAACTTGTGTAACCTCTTATGAAATGATTTTACTTTGAATCTTAGTCATTTATTAGTTATGTACAAGCTATGTTATATTTCTACGCCTTGTATAGACTTGGATTTTCACTACTGATGTAATCAAAGTGATGTGCCAATGATAGACAATAAAGTGTATTATTGTTATTATTGATTCTAAATTCAAAATGGAATGAATCTAGATTTTGTTTGGGGGGGGGGGGGGGGGTGTCTGATGTTCACATGATTTTTCTTATTAATAAGGTAACATGACTAAATCTTTTGTACATGTAGTTCTTTATATGTGATTGTATTTTTAGACCAGGAGTGGTTGTCATTTTCATATTCCTTGAGTTGACAGCTCCGGGTAATTGTGTTAGCTTTATTTCTTTTTTTATAATTTTTCTAATGTTTATTGCAGCAGAGACTCTGGCATCAAGGGTTGCGTCTAGTCAGCTGCACTCTTTGGGCTGTCCACAACTGGTTGCAAACACAAGAGAAGATTACATTCGGGTTGCTGTCAAACTAGGATCTGACCCCCATTTGTAAGTGTTTGAAAACCTCTTTTCTTTATGTCCAAAGGGATATGATATTGTGTGAAAAATTTTAAAATGTGTTGAACGTCTGTGCTAATGGGGGGGAAAAGTGCTTGGTGTACATATTAGAAGACATAGTTTACACCATTACCTTGAGATACGGGGAGAATTCATAGGTGATGAGTCAAATGTGGCTAGTGGAATTGTTTCAACACTGTATGATGAGCAGACACATTGTCCTGTTGGAGCGCCTTCAGGGCTGACAAGTTGTGAATGAAATCACTGAATTTATTGGCTTCACTCTCAGATTGTCAGATTATCTTGTCTAGATGGGCGTTGGTCCTTTGACCTCTGAGAGATCCCTTGAAACGGCAAGCATGGTCACTTACGTGCCTCAGTTGGCTCTGGGTTAATTTCAGATACATGCAGCTTAATTCTTTGGCGATCTTGTTGTAGTTACATTGAGTAAAAAAGGGGGTCTGCTTACAATGCCAAAGCTGGCCAAGCTCCCTCTCAAGGGCGGGTTTACTGTTGGTGGTCCTGATTTGTGAAGTATTGTGGTTGAATTCATTTGAACCTTTGTTTTTGTTTGTTTTTCAGCCTGGAAGGCATGAAAGCCAAGGTGTGGCAGGCCAGGACGTCAAGCCCGCTGTTCAACACCCAAATTTACGCCGATAACTTGGAATATTTATTTGAAAAGATGTGGCAGCGCTATGAAAAAGGATTGGACCCCACCATCTGGTTGACTGGAGTTCGGCGGGCAGTGTACAAACTAATGGGAAAATCTAGAATTTTTAGGGGTTTTTTGTAAATACATTTTAATTGTTTTTGGGTGGGTTGGGGTGCCATTGTTGGGGCTATTTTTATTTTTATTATTATGGTGGGGGTTTCCCCTGTTGACTTATTGAACACTATGATGGGTGAATTGTCGTTTTCTTTTCATTTTTCTCTTTTCGTACAGTTTGCTTGAATTTTCTTTGGCTTCTCTCCTGAGTCTAAGTACATGTGTATACGAATGTATGGGAAGATGAAAGGATGTACGCACTAGGTGTTGATATTTGAAACTTGGATTTTAATTTTGTGATTATCAAAGTATACATGTGTACATATTTCTTCCTGATTGAATACAAAAGGCCGCAGAATGCATTTGTTGGTGCACGCCTTTGATGTGATTATTCCTGATATTGTTGTCCCCATTCTATAAAGTATTATGTGTGTCAGATATAGCGGTTGAGTTGGAGTGAAGTGTGCCCGTGTGACAACACTACGTCACGTTGTATTTAATTGACATAATTCAGTTTTTTAAGTTATTGTACGCCAATACCATAACCAGTTTTACGGTACTGTATGTAAACACGTATTGTAATGAAGTTTTCTCTAATTTATTTGAAGTCTTTTCATGCTTACGCCTACACTGATGCTTTGTGCGCTTTTGTCTTTGCTGTCTTTAAATGTGTGGCACAGATGGTCGAATCTTTGCGATGTTGATATGTATATTGTAATTACTTTTATCCTCCTACCCCCACCTTTCATTGGCACTATGAATCAATTTCATTTTCATCCCTGACTTGATCCAGTTACCAGGATTTTGTTTTTTGCTTTTCTGCATATCCTCTGTGTTTTTGTTTTTTGGGAAATAAAATCTTTGGTGATTGAAAATGTTCCATGCTTTTTCATGTGGTTTATTCAATGCAGTTACGACTATGATCTATTGTGTGTGTGTGTGCCGGTGTCCGTCATATTTTGTGACTTTGTGTTTACTGTTGTTGTTACATGTATTACTTACTTTGCCGTGGGCGCTGCTGGCAGGTTTTACTTCTTTCCATTCACTCTTTTAGTCTTATCCTTTGGTCTTGCTGTTTCCTCTGAATTCAGCCCGACATCACAAATGGTGTAGGATAAATTCCAATCAATCAAACAAACAAACAAAACTTACTTTGTCACATCAACTCTGACATGTTACAGACATGGAAGTCTACATATGTTTTCTTTTTTTCCATGTGGATTGTTGCCCAGTGAGTGCAAGTGTAGGTTGCCTGGTAGTGGTAGTACTGGTACTGGTTGTAGTGGTACTGGTAGTTGTAGTACTGGTGGTTGTAGTGGTACCTTGTTTCCATCCCTCCTCTCTCATACCTTGTCCTACTCCTAGTCTTAAATCTTGCGTTCACTTCTGTATTCCTATTCTCACACCTTTGTCTCTCTGTCTCTCTCTTTCTCTGTCTCTTTGTCTCTCTCTCTCTCTCTCTCTCTCTCTCTCTCTCTCTCTCTCTCTCTCTCTCTCTCTCTCTCTCTCTCTCTCTCTCTATACCTTGACCTTTTTCTCTTTTTCACTCTTTCCCTTTGGCTTCCCCTATCCACCCCCTCTCCCCGTAGTTCCCTCTTTTTCCTTCTACTTTTACTGCTTATTTTTTATTGCATGTATCAGTAGTTGTATCACCATCTTCCTTTCTTGATCCTTGTCTCCTGTCTATGCGCCCCCTCTGTCTTCTTCCCACATCACACTTACAACTTACACTTACACTGTGTGAATGTGATGCTTGTATAAATGTGAAGATACAATGATACATGTATTCCTCGTTTCTTGTCTGGCTCTGACGTCAGGTGTTTGTTCTGTTTCTCTAGGTTTTTCGTTCTTAAATGCTTAGTCTCTCATCTCTTTTCTCTCATTTCACCGTGAGATGACTGTATGTGATGGCATCATAGTTTCATTGTACCAGTAAATTCAGTTTCTTCGGCCACTGTATGTGGTCATCATAAGGGTAGAAAAATCTACCAACCGAATTTATCTGGTACAATGAAAGTCTGGACTGGCATTATCCTGCCTGTCACTGTCATTACGTTGCACGGTCTAGCAACTATCAATATCATCATGCGTGTGAAGTCTAAAGGTGGATAGATTACATCTGACTTGATAATGATAGATATTACATGTACATTACATGACTTTAAAAAAAAACAAGTCAAAAGCTCCCGTGCATTTATTTATTCATGTGCATCTCCATCTCAAATCTCTTGAAATTAAAACCAGTAGGTCTTACCAACTACAACTAACACACAATTACATACAATACACAATTACGTACAATACACAATTACATACAATACACAATTACGTACAGTACGCAATTACATACAATACACAATTACATACAATACACAATTACGTACAATACACAAGATATCATCTTTGAATTCGAGACTCGAAGATTAGCATTCATCAACGTTAGTGGTAGAGGTGTTTTATCGTTTCTATTTTGTGTGTACTGTAGGGGGAACCTTAGTCCAAGTTCAAAGCAGATAAATAAGATCCTGCTTTTCATCTGTCGCCACTGTCCCCAACTCAGTAGTCCAGAGGCAAGGTGTCAGCTGTCAGCCTCTCAACCCCAAAGGCCGTGGGTTCATCAAGCCCCGCCAAAGGTTGAAATTTTATTGAAAAGTTTTCTCGTGTTTTTTCGAGTAGTGTAGTCTCTATACCAGTATACCCCCCCCTGATCCAGGTGGGTGGATCGAGACACCTAGTCCTAAAGGAGACAGACGATAAAAAGGAGGTCCTGTGTGCAGATCACAACACTGCAAGTTAAAGATCCCTTGGCTGTATTTGTAAATACAGGGCAGTCCGGGCAAAATAACAAAAATAATAATTCCGAGATCACCGTAGTTGTGGATGTGGGTACATCAATTCAAATCAAAGTCCCCAACGCGAAGAACCGCACGTGATTTTCACTGCTTTTACACTTGAACCTAAAGTCGCAAATCGATGGTGAAAGTGAAACTGGTGGTGCCACGTGCTGCGATGCGAGTGCGAGTGCGAGTGCGAGTGCGAGCGTTCCTTTCTGCATTCCGAGTGTGAGGTTGACGGGTGCTGACTGCTAGTGCTACTGGTGGGGTTTAATTCTTTACTCTTCTATATCACTCTTGCACATTGCACACCTTTCGCTTTCATAGACATAAAGCTCTTTCCTCTTAATTCACCCTGAGATCACCACAAATGGTGGACGGGGTAAATTCCAATTAATGAAATTGCAAGACAAGCTGAAACTGACAAGCAATAGAAAATGTTTAACAAACATCATTTGCATAGAAGTTAGAAATAAGGAAAATAAGAAAAGTACGATTTTTTGTCCGTTCATGTTCATGTGTTTATGATGCTAATGGGGTAGAATGTGTTGGGCTTGTTATCTGTCAATGTCAAAAACCAAATGCAAATTCTTGGCTTTTGAGAGTAGGAACTCTGTGATTGGTGAATTTTTTTGTTAAATAGAATTAGAAGACCACCCCACAAACTGCCATCATAAGTTACTCTGTTCATCATTATGTGGTGACCCCAGGGTGAATGTTGAAAAAAACTCACATACATGTAGTATGTAGTTGACAGTTGGAAAGGAAAGAAGTAGGACTGACAATCCATACTCCCTAACCTGCCACTACATTAGCACTAGCACCCCACTGTCCAGACGCATTTGAGATTTTGAGATTTTGAGATTGAGAATAAAAACTACATCACGCATTAGAAGATTGATAAAACTTCAGAATATTTGAGCGGAAACCATGGCAACGATTGGCATTAAAATGTTTCATTCCATAGACAAATGAACGTGAGTTTTGTTTTTATTATCATTTTACCATTTAGTATTTAGTTTTGTTTGTTGTCTGTAC
The DNA here is from genome assembly GCA_037039925.1 of Doris montereyensis. Classification (NCBI taxonomy): domain Eukaryota; kingdom Metazoa; phylum Mollusca; class Gastropoda; order Nudibranchia; family Dorididae; genus Doris; species Doris montereyensis. The sequence continues at coordinate 371,936 of JAXRKP010000030.1, read as the reverse complement.
TCCTCAAGAACACAATATGAAGTTAGTGGATTTACGCACATATTGATTATGTATTTCTCATACTCATCATTATAACATGTATAGTATAATTTGTTATGACCTTTTGAACAAGTTAGAGACAAAGCGTGGGATTCCACTCCTTTCAGCATGACTATCAAAATTATTGAAATTGAAAGTGAATAGTATGATTATTATACAGCGACATTAGCGGTACCGTAACAGTTTAACAATGTCATGTATAAAGACAGGCACTTTAGTTCTGCCTTGTGGTACAGCGAGCCACCTAGTGCTTGATGCAACCATTTGTGTTTTAACGTGCACAGATTATTGTGATCTTGAGTAGATTTCGCTCGAAAAAAATCAAGAAAATGTTTCAATCGTTGTCATGGCTCGAACCCACTACCTTTTGGCTTAGAAGCCGACATCTTGCCTCTGGACTACCGAGTCCCCCAAGCAGGGGGAGACTGCCGTATGATGGAATGCCTTCTTCGCGGTTAAAACACACTCTGTACAACTTATTTTGTTACAGGCAATCATTTCCTTGTTAACAAATTTTATTATTTGACTGAGAAATGAATTCAAACAATACGCTTTTAATTTTTAAGATTTTTAAGCTTTAGATCTAGATCTAGCAATAGTAACTGTTGGGTTTCACGTAACTAAATCAGAGTTGGATTAATACTGTACCGGTACATTATGTCATAATAAACCACAATCAAGGCAGTGCCAAAACCTGTCGGTTTTAATCTCAAACTCAAACCGAAAGCTATCGAAAAGGCAGCGCTTTGAAAGCGGTTCTCCTCTAGACTAGACCTAGCAGTTAGCAGGTGGATTGCAGGGCAGTGCTTATCTTTCGTCTCAGTCTCATTCATATTCGTGGCAGTGTAGGTCAGTCTCATAAGTCTATATTTATAGTCAGAGAGAAAGGGGACAGGCAGACGGCAAGTCGAAACGCAGACGACAAGTTGTGACAAGATTTCCCCCTAGCCTAATGACTTCTACAAACATCCACAAGCCTCGTACAACTACCGCTATTAATATTTAGATTGAGATACACATACCTACACCACCCACTCCCCCAAACAGCGATCACAACTATAGAACCGGTTTCGCTCATTTGCCCGTCCAGCGGTGCTATCAATAAGTATCAACTAGATCTATCATTCAATCGTCTTTCGTTTTCCTATGTCAGCATTCCTCAACAGCGACGGGAGAACAGGATTATCAATGCAAAGTATTGATTTTTTCAACACTTTCATTGCAGACTGACAGATTTTATCTTTAGTTTGTTAACGCCTCTCTATCCACATATCAGTCATGTAGCGACATAAGAGCTGTTGAAGTAATGTAAATAGAGTCTTTGAAGTGTGAAATTTTCGAGAGAAATTCAAGAGCAAAAATCTGGCACGTGATATAAATTACCGTTCTTGATTTCGCACTGTGTGTGGAGAAAATAAGGACGTTGTTCTTTGTAGATAGCTGTAGTCACAGGTCTAAGAATAACAATATTATTATTATGTATCTACCTTGAAATTAGGTAAAGGAAATATCATAATGAGGATTCGTTGGTAAAGAGGCACGCTATTTTATACTTTATTCTGAGTCATGTACCTAAGTGACTCAGTAACCCAGAAGCAAAGTGTCGGCCTCTCAACCTAAAAGTTGTGTGTTCGAGCCCCGCCAACGGTTGAACAATTTTCCCGATTTTCTTCGAGCAAAATCTACCCTCCTGCTCCAGGTAGGTGGATCGACACCTAGTCCCACCGGAGACGGACGATAAAAAGAGGTCCAGAGTGCAGATCACAACACTGTGCACGTTTAAGTTTAAGATCCCTTGGCTATTTACAGGGCAGTCGGGGCATAATAAAAAACTGACCAAAAACCCTGAGATCACCTTAGTTGTGGATGTGGGCAAATCAAATCAAATGAAATCAAAAGCCATGTACCTTCCTTTTTTTTCGTGCTTATTCCCTTACGTAATTAGCTTGTTTCCCTTTTCTCTTCTACATGTACATGTAAGTCTATATCGTGATCGTTTCTCCTTTAAACTCTGATACATTGTATCCCCATTATAAGTTGAAGAACGCAAACCTTTTTTCTTCTTTTTTTTCTTGCCTACCTAGATTGCGATGGCAGTCTGACATTTGGAGCACTAAAAGTTCAGGGTAAGGGATTGTGGATAGATTTCCTCCGTCTCACCTCTAAATGTAGATCTAAGCCGATACCGATATCGAGTACAAATTTAACCCATTTTCTTTTAAGCTGCTAAACCGTAAACTTACCCACATTTACTATGTACATCGCTAACAGTACACAACGCTATAGAAACTGGGAAAAAGCTCCGGCTTGTGGTTTGGAGGAAAAGTCACTTACTTACCGGTAGAGTACAAAACCTCACGGTGGTTTACAGTATTGACACGTCTACACTCACCCAATACGTGTTTGGTATATGTCAGTAACGGACAAATATTCTAGTTAACTAATGATTGGATTGCATTCGAGAAAATGAACGTCAATAGTCAACTCACCTCTCCCCCCTCCTCCCCCTTCCCATTCAATTAAAAAAAAAAATACTATGTTGGTAAGGAGGTGAAGAGGTAGATTTCCATAGGTTGGTGTAGATATCTGGCTGGTTGATTACATGGATTTCTAACATAGAACATGTTATGCCAACGGAAACTTAACGTTTTGAAGGGTGACCACATTGCATCGCGACATTTAGATCTTTATCAAGATAATTTAAACAACATTTTTAAAAGTTACAATAGACACACAAAAAATGCGAAATGATTGACTGATTCTGAACAGGTATAGAAATGTAATCAAATCAAACTTAGATCAGGAAAATACCATTTTTACAAAACGTTAACAATGCAGACAATGGATTGGCTTGAACAGTCATTTATTTACTTTGATATCAAATCTTATTACAAGAAGTTCACTATGGAAATGAAAAAGTATGTCGTTATGGTTTAAACCTGCAACATTGGCAATAGCGCAGCATGTGTGTCTTCTAAAGCGAAATGATTGGCATTTCACTGATTCCAACGGTATGATGAAGGAGAAAGGAATGATTATAATTATAGCTTCGTTTTGTCAACACTGGGTGCTAATAAATATGTCTAAATGTCAAAAGAGGGTTGAAAGTTCCCATTGTGATTGACTCGCTTTGTCGTCTTAAAGACTTATAGATCAGACAGTATGATTAAATGTTGCATGTGGTCTTTTGAATATTCTGTTTTAAAGCAGGAATTGGAACAAGCCTTTCAATGTTATACCATAGCACATTAATTGCGTCAATATTGGCTGATGTAACTAACGATATTTTAGACCCATTATTGTGATCCATTTTAGCGATATGTTTTATTTTAATCTCAATTCTTATGAGATGCATGTACATACATACTTACTTACCGTTGGCAAAATGTTAAATGTGGCAGTTGAAACCTTTCACCACCTAGCCCTCACTGAACCCGACTGCGTGGAGATCAAGTTGACACGAAAGCGCGCGGTTCGATGACGCGGACACATTCGCCCTCCAATCATCGCTGTTCTTATCCCTGTCTGGACATGTTCGATATCGATTGGTTCTGGAATCGGAGGCTCTCTCTCTCTCTCTCTCTCTCTCTCTCTCTCTCTCAGATCGCCTCTCCATGCTCAGGCTTGACTCGATGTGCGTGTGTTGCGCGGCCACAAAGCGTTCGTCTGCTCCGTTCAATCGGAGTTATTCATATTTATTATACCTGGGCCCTATGTGGTTGTTAGGTACCGGTTTGAACGGTTCGTGACCCCAATGGAGGGTAAAAGTTATAAGTGTTTCTGCTGTAAAATATGAATGAAGGCTGTTCACATTCATTTTACTGCTTTTCTGTAATAAAAGGACGTTCTACCTACAATATTGAATGTTTTACAAGTGGCTTTAAAATTATTTTAACGCTCGTTTCACTTCGTACCTTTGCCGTGGATAGATCTAGCACAAAATGCCTTTGCCTTTGATATTGATCGATTCACATAGCGACAACTTGTAGATCTAGATGTATGCTTTAGCTATGTCTCTAAATTCTTTGGTTTAGGCAATGTGAAGGATTAGGCTAAGCCGTGAGATTGAGCTGTACCTTTGACAAGCGTAGATTTCTGGATCTTATTCGTTCGCTCTCGGGTGTTGAAAGATTTGACAAGATTTAGAACACGTCATGAAGTGTTAGGCCTACATGAAATGGCTGACACAAGTTCAAGACATTCCTTTTCCAAAGCTGTGATGGGGGAATATCTGTAAAGAGATATTATATCTGCGGTGGAATCTAAGGTAAGGCTAATCATAAAAAAGGTTGTACAATGTCATCAAGTTGTGTCTTCAAAAATCAGCTAACGCCTTTCTTCGTGTTCTATAACACAGAGTATCCACGCTCTATAAACTGTACATCTAATACGTGTAT
>JAXRKP010000030.1:282500-357500 GCA_037039925.1 Doris montereyensis | reverse complement strand
TAGTGATTCTTGTTTACATTTCTATTTTTATGTATTAGTGATTCTTGTTTACATTTCTGTTTTTATGTATTAGGATTCTTGTTTACATCTTTGTTTTTATGTATTAGTGATTCTTGTTTACATCTTTGTTTTTATGTATTAGTGATTCTTGTTTACATTTCTTTTTTATGTATTAGTGATTATTTTTTACATCTCTATTTTTATGTATTAGTGATTCTTGTTTACATTTCTATTTTATGTATTAGTGATTCTTGTTTACATTTCTGTTTTTATGTATTAGTGATTCTTGTTCACATCTCTGTTTTTATGTATTAGTGAGTCTTGTTTACATTTTTTTTTATGTATTAGTGAGTCTTGTTTACATTTCTGTTTTTATGTATTAGTGATTCTTGTTTACATTTCTGTTTTTATGTATTAGTGATTCTTGTTTACAATTCTGTTTTTATGTATTAGTGATTCTTGTTTACATTTCTGTTTTTATGTATTAGTGATTCTTGTTTACATTTATGTTTTTATGTATTAGTGATTCTTGTTCACATTTTTGTTTGAATTATTTTGGGGACTGGGTAGTCCAGAGGCAAGGTGTCGGCATCTCAACCAAAAGGTAGTGGGTCCGAGCCCTGCTGACGGTTGAAAAATTGCCTCAAGATTTTTCTAGTACAATCTACCCCTAGTCCAGGTAGGTGGATCAACATCTAGTCTCATCGAAGATGGACAATACAAAAGGAGGTCCAATGTGCAGATTACAATACCCTGCACGTTAAAGATCCCATGGTTGTTTACAGGGCAGTCTAAGCAAAAGTTTATAAGTCCTATCAAAATCCCCAAGATCACCTTTTGTGGGTACAGGTAAATCAAATAAATAAATAAAAATTGTTTGAATTATTACGTTTTACATGCCCAAGTAACACCTTTCTTATACCTTTATAAGGAATATTTACATGTATCATGAACTTTTCATTCAATATTTACATGTATCATGAACTTTTCATTCAATATTTACATGTATCATGAACTTTTCATTCAATATTTACATGTATCATGAACTTTTCATTCAATATTTACATGTATCATGAACTTTTCATTCAATATTTACATGTGTCATGAACTTTTCATTCAATATTTACATGTGTCATGAACTTTTCATTCAATATTTACATGTATCATGAACTTTTCATTCAATATTTACATGTATTGTGAACTTTTCATTCAATATTTACATGTATTGTGAACTTTTCATTCAATGTTTACATGTATTGTGAACTTTTCATTCAATATTTACATATATCATGAACTTTTCATTCAATATTTTCATGTGTTATGAACTGTTCATTCAATTGTTCAATATCGACAGGTTTGAGAATCTTGCTGAGCAAAGGAAAATTCACATAACAGAATCAACTGGCGGTACGATGACGCAAACGCTGAAAGTCTGAACAGCAGAGTGACCGAAAGGACAATGCATTTGATAGAATACGCCATTATGGTGAGATGTGAACATAATCAATTGATGCAAATTTCTGTCCTTTACATGTTCCTCTCTTTGTCTTCCTGTTGGATGCAAATTTCTGTCCTTTACGTGTTTCTCTTTTTGTCTTCCTGTTGGATGCAAATTTCTGTCCTTTACGTGTTTCTCTTTGTCTTCCTGTTGGATGCAAGTTTCTGTCCTTTATTTGTTCCTCTTTGTCTTCCTGTTGGATGCAAATTTCTGTCCTTTACGTGTTTCTCTTTTTGTTTTCCTGTTGGATGCAAGTTTCTGTCCTTTACGTGTTTCTTGTCTTCTTCTGTTGGATGCAAGTTTCTGTCCTTTATTTGTTCCTGTTGGATGCAAGTTTCTGTCTTCCCTGTTGGATGCAAGTTTCTGTCCTTTATTTGTTCCTCTCTTTTGTCTTCCTGTTGGATGCAAGTTTCTGTCCTTTATTTGTTCCTCTGTCTTGTCTTCCTGTTGGATGCAAGTTTCTGTCCTTTATTTGTTCCTCTTTGTCTTCCTGTTGGATGCAAGTTTCTTTGTCCTTTATTTGTTCCTCTCCTTTGTCTTTCTGTTGGATGCAAATTTCTGTCCTTTACGTGTTCCTCTTTTGTCTTCCTGTTGGATGCAAATTTCTGTCCTTTACGTGTTTCTCTTTGTCTTCCTGTTGGATGCAAATTTCTGTCCTTTACGTGTTTCTCTCTTTGTCTTCCTGTTGGATGCAAATTTCTGTCCTTTACATGTTCCTCTCTTTGTCTTCCTGTTGGATGCAAATTTCTGTCCTTTACGTGTTTTCTTTTGTCTTCCTGTTGGATGCAAATTTCTGTCCTTTACGTGTTTCTCTCTTTGTCTTCCTGTTGATGCAAATTTCTGTCCTTTACGTGTTTCTCTTCTTTGTCTTCCTGTTGGATGCAAATTTCTGTCCTTTACGTGTTTCTCTTGTCTTCCTGTTGATGCAAATTTCTGTCCTTTACGTGTTCCTCTCTTTGTCTTCCTGTTGGATGCAAATTTCTGTCCTTTTACGTGTTTCTCTTTTTGTCTTCCTGTTGATGCAAATTTCTGTCCTTTACGTGTTTCTCTTTGTCTTCCTGTTGGATGCAAATTTCTGTCCTTTACGTGTTTCTCTCTTTTTTTTCCTGTTGGATGCAAGTTTCTGTCCTTTACGTGTTTCTTTCTTGTTTCTCCTGTTGGATGCAAGTTTCTGTCCTTATGTCTTCTCTTCTTTGTCTTCCTGTTGGATGCTTCATCATCCTTACGTGTTTCATCTTTGTCTTCCTGTTGGATGCAAGTTTTCTGTCCTCTTCCTTCTCCTTGTCTTCCTGTTGGATGCAAGTTTCTGTCCTTCTTTTCTTCTGTCTTCCTGTTGGATGCAAAATTCTGTCCTTTACGTGTTTCTCTCTTTGTCTTCCTGTTGGATGCAAGTTTCTTCCTTTTCGTTTTCTCCTCCTGTCTTCCTGTTGATGCAAAATTCTGTCCTTTACGTCCTTCTCCTTTGTCTTCCTGTTGGATGCTTTCTGTCCTTCATCTGTTTCTTCTTTGTCTTCCTTTGATGCTTTCTTCCTTCTGCATCTTTGTCTTCTTTGTTGATGCAATTTATTTTTATTTTTATTTCTTCCTGTTGGATGCAAATTTCTGAATTTAGGTGCTTACCACTTCCTGTTGGATGCAAATTTCAACCCAGATAAGTTTGTCTTCCTGTTGGATGCAAATTTCTGTCCTTTACGTGTTTTAATTTAGTCTTCCTGTTGGATGCAAATTTCATTCCTTTACGTGTTTGTCTCTTTGTCTTCCTGTTGGATTCCATTGTCTTGGCTGTTATCAGAATTTCAGGAATGCAAATCTTCAGTCACTTTATCATCCCTGTCACTGTTCTTCCTTTGTTTTACTTTCTTGTTTGTTTTCTATTCATTTTCTAATTTCTTTCTTCTTTTGTTCTGTGTACTATTTCTGTCATCTTCATCAGGATTATCATCAGAATCCATTTTCTCTTCTTCTTCCCTCTCCTTCTAGAGATGATTTAATCCACCTCCTTTCCAGTCACAATTGGAACTTCTTTTTTCCTCAGTTACATACATATACTCCTCAATCTTGTATTTGATTTTCTTAACATCTTCTTCTCAAATTCTCTTCTTCTCTTCTCATCTTCCGTTCATTTTGAAATTTATTTTTATTTTTATTTCTGTCCTTACTAGTGAATAAGGTGCTTTACCAGCATTTAAAGTCAATGTTCAACACCAGATAAGTTTGTGATTTGTCACCATAGAATTTATACCACAGAACTCCAAAACATTGAAAGTTACTATCAAGTTCCATTGTCTATGGCTTTGAGTCAGAATTAAGGAATGCAAAGTTCACTTATCCCTGTCACTTTTGTTTGGTTTCTGTTGCTATTCATATAATAATTTCTTCAAATTTGTTTGATTGTGTCAGACAGAGTGTCATAGAATCCATGAATCTCTCATGGCCATCCAAGCTAGAGATGATTTAATCAACGTATTTCCAGTCACAATTGGAACGCATTTTTTCCTCAGTTACATACATATACTAAATCTTGTATTTGATTTTCTTAACACCGTCAAATCAAGTATCTCTCGTAATTAAATATGTGTTAAATTTAAAACACAACAAAGTGTTAAATGTGCCTTTTCAGCATGTTGTCAAGTTTTATTTGCAATATGTGACTCACATTGAAAGTTACATCAAGTTACATGTATATATATTTGAGTGACTTAAGACAAAGTTCACAATACCCATTTTGCTGTTTTCAAAGGACTGAACATGTAATTGAAATGTGTGATTCACATTCGTAACAAAGTAATTAAATGTGTGATTCACATCCGTAACAAAGCAATTAAATGTTTGATTCACATCCGTAACAAAGTAATTAAATATGTGATTCACATCCGTAACAAAGTAATTAAATGTGTGATTCACATCTGTACCTTAATAAATTTTGCAGACAGAGTGTAATATAACGAGAGAGTGTTATCAGTTTCCATCCCCTGCTCAGAGAACACATACACATACACACACACCAAGGACTATTTTAAGTCCTTGACACACACATAAACACTGCATGCTGCTTGCTAAAATATCTTTCACATGTTATGATTTTGAATTAATGTGAAATTAGAAAGAAAAAAAGAGTTTTAATTTGTTGGGAAAAAATCATGATCAGTGAAATGTTTGCTTTCAGTACGTTGACTTCATATCTGTTAAGTGGCAAAGATAATAGTCATACATGTACATGTGCTAGGTTGATAGATTGAAGCGTTTGGATGTATTTCAATCAGCATTTCACCAATCACTAATGTGTAGTATTTACCTATTTTTGTCTGTAGTCAATCCTGTTGGCATTTATGTGCAAAATTATTTGAATTGAAATAAAATAATATAGTTTCTCCACTATTTAAACAAAATGTTTTCAACTTTTGTCTGTCTTCTAATGTTTCAGGATCCACAATCCTTTCTTCATTTCACAACAGACCTCATGTGAATCAAACGATCATGATCCAATTTCGTTACAAGCCTCATCAGATCTGAATCACGTTGTTGAAAACTCGACAGAGCAAATGCAAAACATAGCGTCTGTTCTTTCATCAAAAGCAGAGCTTCAACAAACGGAGATTTCTCATGATTTTATTGCAAGACCTGCTGGTGGAAGCCAGTTTTCTCAATATTTGAATTCTGAGGTTCCTGTTTCTAGTTTTAGTGATTTAAACAATTCTTTGACCCCTGTAACGTTCCTTCACATCAAAGTGAAAACGTTACACAATTGAATGCTGTACAAGCTACTCAAGTCACGGACTTTGGTTCTAGTTGTTGTTGCTGTCCAAGCACAGAAAGCCAAGCTGGCAGCAATATTCCTTTGGTGTATGCAAGTCCTTGCAAAGGCGCATCGCATCAACGAATTTGTGAAGCCAAATCAGCTCAGTTGTCATCTGATTCATGGGCACATTCACCAGTCAAGCATGGCCAATTCCAGAACTTGTTATTTGGATCTGACAGCTCGTGTGGCATGACAGGAACTGTAAACAGTCATAACCTTAGCAATTTTTCTCAAAGTAGTAGACCTATAAGAAAAATAGAATAAACCAAGAACTGTTTGAACCTCCTGTAACAGAACTGGATATACCAAAGCAATCGAATTCCGCATCTGTGCCACTTTCCATTTCTTGCCACAGTGAAAATAGGACATGTCTACCACTTTGTCTTCCAGGGGAGAATTTCACAACACCCACCACCAAATGCCAAAGTACGAATATTTCGGATCTGAAACAATGTCACTTGAGGGGTGTATGAGAATGAAATCTCACACAAAGAAAAATTCCCAGGACATGAAAAATGCCTTTCAAACTCATCAAGATGTGAAACGAAATCTATTTGCGGAAAATGCTATGCAGGATATCACAGGGGCCAGCAATCAACAGCAAAAATATCCATCAGGTGCTGCATACCCTGATCTCTTGGATGAATGTTCCACGAAGAACAACCGAAATGTGGGGATGGCCGTTGTTGAAACTCCTCAAATCAATGCCCACCATGCATATCAACATCAGTTTCCACCCCAACAACATCAAGATGTGTTGTCAACTGTTAATAACTTCCATGAAAAGGAGCATTACCAGCAACCCTTTAACGACTCTAGCAGTTCATGTTTGGACAAGAATGAAATGAAACAAATTATTGATAAGCTAAGAAGTTTTCATACGTTTTCTAACAGTGCAGATGGAGCCGACATTTCTACGAATTCACCAAACTCTACTCCGAGTCCAAAAGCACACTGCACTACCAGCATCACAAGTCCGCAGGTTGTTTTGTCACACGCCTGCCCTTCTCAGGAATTTTCAACAGTTTCCTCAACATCTGATGCTGATGTGGTTTCTTTACACATCAACGATTTATCTTTACAGCCATTGCATTCACAGTCACCTAAAAAGTTATCAAGAAAAGTGGCAACGTCATCAGGCTCTTCAATTAGTTCAAAATCTGAAAGTTTAGATTTGGCAACAATCAATGAAAATCAACAAACGAGTATAAAATCGGATAGAAGTTTTTCCATGTAACGATAGCGCAAGAGGAAGTTTAAGCGAGCCTAGCTCTGGCAGTGATTCGGGTAGTTTTAACAAGCACAACACGTCCCTTCCCAATTCTTTTGGTGTGAGAAAATCCATGAATTCAAAGCCTCACTCAGATAAATTTAACTGCACTTTTTCTCACTGTGCTAGTCCATCTCACAGCCGGATGATGCCAAACTTTCCAATGTCGCCCCAGAAAGAGTTCCTTCAAGGAGGAAGAGAAAGCAGAGAAAGCCAGAGTTTGGAGAACACTCTACCTCCACAAGTCCGAAATTCCTTGGATATGTCAGTCAGCAGTTACTACAGTGACAGTCCAAGCAGCTCTCCATCTTCTGGCTGTGACCCCATTTACCAAGTGTTTGTGCCTTACACCGGCTGGGCTTCTTATTACGCTGGTGGTGCTATCTGGCTTCTTTACAACGACGGAACGCAGCTGGGGGTTAAAGCCACTGAGGCTGTCATGACCTTCATAGATCAAGATGGAACTCAAAAAAAGTAAGTTTTTAATTAATATTATTCCACGGTTGATTTCATTGATAAAATGTACCCTCTCTCTGTCTCTTCATGTCCAAAATGCATAGCTGAAAACCAACAAGTAAATAAATGTTTTTGGCTTTTGAGTCTTTAAATGTCACCCTGAGATCATCAAAATGGTGGACGGGGATAAATTTCAATGAATCAAACAAACATTTAAGGTGCACTTGCCTAAAAAAAGCATGCACAGTCCAGTCCGTAGGACCAGAAACCAATTGGTGGAATAAGTGTTCCAGAGTGTTCCAGGGAATATCGTAGGTGTACAAAGGAAGATCTTGGTTGGGACTTTGTCAGGAATTCAGGATTCTGTGCTTTCTACACACACCTTTTTATGGGAAATACAGGCACACGAGTTTGGGAAATACAGGCACACGTGTTTGGGAAACACAGGCACACGTGTTTGGGAAATACAGGCACACGTGTTTGGGAAATACAGGCACACGTGTTTGGGAAACACAGGCACACGTGTTTGGGAAATACAGGCACACGTGTTTGGGAAATACAGGCACACGTGTTTGGGAAATACAGGCACACGTGTTTGGGAAATACAGGCACACGTGTTTGGGAAATACAGGCACACGTGTTTGGGAAACACAGGCACACGTGTTTGGGAAACACAGGCACACGTTTTGGGAAATACAGGCACACGTGTTTGGGAAACACAGGCCGTAGTGTCTATTACATGACTTTGAGGGTTCATGATTTTAATTATTTTTTTTTTAAACCTTGAGTCAGACATTGCAGACTCAGACATTGGAAAACTACTGTCTTGTGAAAGAGCTGAAACGTGGCATTTTTGGGTAGTTGAAAAAACTTAATTCGCAGTTAAATTACCAAGGCTTTCTGGAAAGGCCAGTTAAATCGGTCAGGTCTTTTGGGTAATACCTGGAAAGGGTTTAATTCGAGTTAAATTAAAGGAATACATTTTCTTAATGTTCTGATGGGTCGCATTAATTCTGAAATTAGTTTAAATCATAAGAGTCTGTGCACTTTGTATTTGGAAAGGTTGACAGCTATGAAAATGGCATTTTGCATATGTTCTGATACAACAGCATTAATTCTCTGCTCTAGTTCTAAATCATAATGTATTGCCTTGCACTGCAGACCATTTCATGCACATTTGTTCTCAATTAATATTGTTGAAATAGCTCCTGCATGGAGTGTACAGTAGAGCTGTCTATAAGAAGTACATGTAACATGGAGTGTACAGTAGAGCTGTCTATAAGAAGTACATGTAACATTGAGTGTACAGTAGAGTTGTCTATAAGAAGTACATGTAACATAGAGTGTACAGTATAGCTGTCTATAAGAAGTACATGTAACATTGAGTGTACAGTAGAGTTGTCTATAAGAAGTACATGTAACATTGAGTGTACAGTAGAGTTGTCTATAAGAAGTACATGTAACATTGAGTGTACAGTAGAGCTGTCTATAAGAAGTACATGTAACATTGAGTGTACATTAGAGTTGTCTATAAGAAGTACATGTAATAGGTGCATCATAATCCTTTGCTGACTGTAAGTGTAATGGCTGTTTTTAACTAGCTACTCATACAGAGACAGAAAAGAAGCTACATGTACAACGATAGGGGAAGACATACAAAGGCAGAATTAAGACAAATACAAGACAGAATAAAATAATTATAACCATGAACAAACATAAATAAAAGGCAAGGACAAATCCAAAGGTAGAAATGAAAATAATACAAAGACAGGCAAGAAAAACAGACAGACAAAGACAAATCCAAAGGTAGAAATGAAAATAATACAAAGACAGGCAAGAAAAACAGACAGACAAAGACAAATCCAAAGGTAGAAATGAAAATGCAAAAACAGACAAAGAAAATCCAAAGATAATACAGATACAAAGACAAATCCAAAGGTAAAAATAGAAATACAAAGACAGACAAAATAAATACAAAGACAGACAAAATATATACAAAGACAGACAAAGAATATATAGACAAAGAAAATACAAAGATAGACAAAGAAAATATGATCGACAAATAAAAATACAAAGATAGACAAAGACAAATACAAAGACAGACAAATAGAATGCAAAGACAGATAAAGAAAATACAAAGGAGGACAAAGAAAATACAAAGACAGACAATTAGAATACAAAGACAGACAAAGAAAATACAAAGACAGACAACGAAAATACAAAGACAGACAAAGAAAATACAAAGACAGACAAAGAAAATACAAAGACAGACAAAGAAAATACAAAGACAGACAAATAGAATACAAAGACAGACAAAGAAAATACAAAGACAGACAACGAAAATACAAAAATAGACAAAGAAAATACAAAGATAGACCAAGAAAATACAAAGACAGACAAATACAAATACAAAGATAGAAAAGAAAATACAAAGACAGACAAATACAAATACAAAGATAGAAGAAAAAATACAAAGACAGACAAATACAAATACAAAGATAGAAAAGAAAATACAAAGATTGACAAATACAAAGCCATTGGAGTAGGAGAGCAATAGACACACAAAGCAACTATTTTGCTTCATATTGCGTGCCACGGTATTTTTTTGTGTGACACAAGCAAGGCTTAGATTATTATACATTTATTTCAAAATGTATTTAAAATCATACATTTAAACAAAGTCTTTATTTTTCTTCATAAAGTCAGTTTGATAAAAGAAGTGAAATAGTTTCTGTTTTTATATTACGTGAGTAAGGGTTTTGCTTAGGATTGAGCCCAATAGCCTTTGTATATCGTATAATCTTTTTATGCATTGTTTCATCTTGACAGAATAAAAGAAATTATTAAATTAGATGTATGAAAAATAATTTCTTAAAGTATCGGAAGATCAAAATTGTCTTTTACAAACCGACTTAAAAGGGTTTGTTTTCTTTTACAGTTACATTGATTTTTATTGACTAATTTTAAGACAATGTCACTGATATTCAAAATTTGTTCCTGCTCATTTGTTTAAAATATCATTAATTTTTATGCAAACTGTTGCCTAACAGCGAAAAACTAGTTTTGAATAAAGATCTTATTATTCTAGATGTTAAAGTGAAAACAAGAATTGTATTAAATAGTACATTTGACTTCACTCCACTGTGGCTCCTTCGTAGTATTAAATAGTACATTTGATTTCACTCCACTGTGGCTCCTTCGTAGTATTAAATAGCAATGACTTTTGTGCTTTGTTGATTTCATTGATTTGCAAGGACATGATTTTGAATTGGGAATAGTGAAAATAATGATAGAATTAGTGTTATGAGCTTGTAGTCATGATGACATTCAAACCCCACTGCTAGCACAGGTGGGTTTTTACACAATGATGTACTCTTAGGAAAGATACTTCACTTTACTTTCTCATTTGACTTAGGTGTGAATGAGTACCCAGCTATAGATATATAGGTAGCGAAAGATTTTATCAGCGTGTTAGTGCGAAAATCCTAACAGGCTTGTGTACTGTATTGTACACTCCCCTGGGAGTTGAGATTTGGAATGAAATGACCTGCTGGGGGATAAATGATGGACAGTCAGCGAGCCCGCACTTGTGCAGGAATACGGACTAGAATTCCATCATTATCTTTAAATAAATAAATAGTTTCACGTAATCAACTTGTCTCTCTCATTCATCACTTTCTTACCAGGTATCAAAATGGGGATGCGGTTCCAGAAATCGTCAAGATGAAACTGGAGAAACTGCCAAATGTTTTGAAGACTGTGATGAAGAACAAGGATGTTGGAAACACCTCCTAGTGGTCAAGAGGCTGTCGTGAGAAAAGAGGCTGTCATGGGAAAGAGGCTGTCATGAGAAAGAGGCTGTCATGGGAAAGAGGCTGTCATGGGAAAGAGGCTGTCATAGGATCATTTTTCTCATCTATTCCATCACAATTGAGTTGGGTGTGTCATTGAACTGTCTCCTTATTTGGCTATCGAATTGCTATAACAATAATAACAGGACTTCATTGTAATTTAGATCTGAAAGTACAAGAATCTTTGTGGCTGTAAGTGTAAGGGACAGCGAATGCTTTACACAAAATGTTGTCTAAAACTAAAATGATAATAAGATTATCCTAAACCGAGTGAATTCCATTACATGCAAGAAGCATTAGTGCCTTTTACTATTACTCTTCCATAATATAAAAAATGTTGTTTTACTTTTCACTATGATAGAGATAGTAGTTTCTCTCATGCATCACTTTCTCTACTTTAAACTCTTCGTTTTCTTAGCTCTATGTCATTTTTTAGTTGCGTAATTTCATAGACATTTCCAAACATTACCGTAAAGGATTGTCATTCTTTGAGTTATTGTTGTCCTATGTCAGATCATGAAATGCAACAGTGCCATCCAAGCATAAAGTTATTTGAAAAAGGGGAGTCACAAGAACTTCATAAGTGTCATCTCTGCATAAAGTTATTTGGAAAAGGCGGAGTCAACAAGTTCATAAGTGTCATCTCTGCATAAAGTATTTGAAAAAGGGGCGGAGTCACAAGAACTTCATAAGTGTCATCTCTGCATAAAGTTATTTGGAAAAGGGCGGAGTCAACAGAAGTTCATAAGTGTCATCTCTGCATAAAGTTATTTGGAAAAAGGCAGAGTCAACAGAAGTTCACAAAATCTAGACCATAGTTTCAAGACCGTTACAAGAATTATCTTTTACGCTTACATCTGCGTAACATACATAATTATGTACTGTACTTCCTATACAACAAAGAATGCGACTGAACAAAAGTGAAGAAAAAATTATTTTTTGACACGCCAACAAAGATTTTTTTGTGTGCATTTTGTGATCTCTTCAAACATTGTGATGACATGAGGCACTTGTTATTTTATGTACGTATGTACGTTTGCATATACAGCTACATTTATGTGATAGATCTGTTAGTTATGTACAACAAAAAGTTTTATTTTTGTGAAAATAGTACATGTACCCAAGAAATAATAATAAAGCAAATGATATAAATATAATTGAGCGCCATATAATTCTATATTATATTAACTTATTAAATATGTACTTACCTCACCTATTTATTACAATACGTAGTGATATTTACAACTTTATACATATATATATATACATATATATATACTATATATTTATATTTACCTCATTCTAATATAAACTTTTAGAGGACATCTCTTATCAAATCTCAATTTGAATTTTAGACCATCTTCAATTCTTATTTTTTTCATCTCTTTCTCTTTTATCTGATATTCCGTCCATCCAATATAATAAGTATATAATTATGTAGAGACATGACAGAAATCATGTCATTGTTCATAATAAATATCTCTGATAGAGACACATGACAGAAATCATGTCATTCTTCATAATAAATATCTCTGATAATTATGTAGAGACGCACATGACAGAAATCATGTCATTGTTCATAATAAATATCTCTGATAATTATGTAGAGACATGACAGAAATCATGTCATTCTTCTGTTATGTTCAATTAGATTAAACAAATTTTATACATTCATGAAAAGTTATTGTTTTTGTCAGTGAATTTTGGTTTTATCCGTTTTCTTGTCTCTTGACGTTGGATTTTTTGTGTCTTTTTACTTTAAGTGGATTTTTGTTTTTTTGTATCTTCCCCCGGGTGAATTCGACTGAAAGGCTGTAAAACGTACAACTAAGCCTGTGTTTGAAATATTTGTTATCGTACTTCATAACTTAAAGTTATACATAGGATAATTTGAGAACAACGCTATTTGAATAATAATATTCACTCTAAGAGTGATTAGATTTTGAAACCTCATTTAGCGAATTGTTACGACTTTTCCAATTATGTCGGACTTCCTACACTATGTTTCAAGTGTGATTGACAGAAGCTATAACACAAACATACAATGTACACAACATGTACTTAATTCATGGTTGAAAAAAGGGAAGTAATAGAGTACGGAGGTGAGAATAGTAGTAAAAGCGATTCTTCTAACACAACTGCTCACTTAAGTGATAGCAAAGTTCCTTCGAGGTCATTATGGGCCGGAGCGTATCCCGGTTTCTGTAGCGCGAAGCAAAACAGGTGATAATAATTACCTCCTGGCCAGGATGCAGGTTTTCACTCCCAAGCTAGCGCTTGTACCCATTTATCAACTGTGTTGAATGGGAAAAATGCATGTCTAGTGTCTTTCCCAAAGAAAACAATGTCAGGTCACGCTTTGCCAGGATTCAAACCCAGGACCTCATGATCCTCAATCCAGCAGCCTAATCGGTCTGCCACCTATGCTATTTACTAGAGTGATAATGATAATAAGTGCTCACAGTGTACACGCATTCTCCCATTCTCAGTAAGACAGTGTCTGCATTGACGTTCCCCCATTCTCAGTAAGGCAGTGTCTGCATTGACGTTCCCCATTCTCAGTAAGGCAGTGTCTGCATTGACGTTCCCCCATTCTCTCTCAGTAAGAGTAGAGACAGTGTCTGCATTGACGTTCCCCCATTCTCTCTCAGTAAGAGTAAGACAGTGTCTGCATTGACGTTCCCCCATTCTCTCTCAGTAAGAGTAAGACAGTGTCTGCATTGACGTTCCCCCATTCTCTCTCAGTAAGAGTAAGACAGTGTCTGCATTGACGTTCCCCCATTCTCTCTCAGTAAGAGTAAGACAGTGTCTGCATTGACGTTCCCCCATTCTCTCTCAGTAAGAGTAAGACAGTGTCTGCATTGACGTTCCCCCATTCTCTCTCAGTAAGAGTAAGACAGTGTCTGCATTGACGTTCCCCCATTCTCTCTCAGTAAGAGTAGAGACAGTGTCTGCATTGACGTTCCCCATTCTCTCTCAGTAAGAGTAAGACAGTGTCTGCATTGACGTTCCCCCATTCTCTCTGAGTAAGAGTAAGACAGTGTCTGCATTGACGTTCCCCCATTCTCTCTCAGTAAGAGTAAGACAGTGTCTGCATTGACGTTCCCCCATTCTCTCTCAGTAAGAGTAAGACAGTGTCTGCATTGACGTTCCCCCATTCTCTCTCAGTAAGAGTAAGACAGTGTCTGCATTGACGTTCCCCCATTCTCTCTCAGTAAGAGTAAGACAGTGTCTGCATTGACGTTCCCCCATTCTCTCTCAGTAAGAGTAAGACAGTGTCTGCATTGACGTTCCCCCATTCTCTCTCAGTAAGAGTAAGACAGTGTCTGCATTGACGTTCCCCCATTCTCTCTCAGTAAGAGTAGAGACAGTGTCTGCATTGACGTTCCCCCATTCTCTCTCAGTAAGAGTAAGACAGTGTCTGCATTGACGTTCCCCATTCTCTCTCAGTAAGAGTAAGACAGTGTCTGCATTGACGTTCCCCCATTTTCTCTCAGTAAGAGTAAGACAGTGTCTGCATTGACGTTCCCCCATTCTCTCTCAGTAAGAGTAAGACAGTGTCTGCATTGACGTTCCCCCATTCTCTCTCAGTAAGAGTAAGACAGTGTCTGCATTGACGTTCCCCCATTCTCTCTCAGTAAGAGTAAGACAGTGTCTGCATTGACGTTCCCCATTCTCTCTCAGTAAGAGTAAGACAGTGTCTGCATTGACGTTCCCCCATTTTCTCTCAGTAAGAGTAAGACAGTGTCTGCATTGACGTTCCCCCATTCTCTCTCAGTAAGAGTAAGACAGTGTCTGCATTGACGTTCCCCCATTTTCTCTCAGTAAGAGTAAGACAGTGTCTGCATTGACGTTCCCCCATTCTCTCTTAGTAAGAGTAAGACAGTGTCAGCATTGACGTTCCCCCATTCTCTCTCAGTAAGAGTAAGACACTGTCTGCATTGACGTTCCCCATTCTCTCTCAGTAAGAGTAGAGACAGTGTCTGCATTGACGTTCCCCCATTCTCTCTCAGTAAGAGTAGACAGTGTCTGCATTGACGTTCCCCATTCTCTCAGTAAGAGTAAGACAGTGTCTGCATTGACGTTCCCCCATTCTTTCTAGTAAGAGTAAGGCAGTGTCTGCATTGACGTTCCCCCATTCTCTCTCAGTAAGAGTAAGACAGTGTCTGCATTGACGTTCCCCCATTCTCAGTAAGACAGTGTCTGCATTGACGTTCCCCCATTCTCTCTCAGTAAGAGTAGAGACAGTGTCTGCATTGACGTTTTCCCATTCTCAGTAAGACAGTCAGTAAGAGTAAGACAGTGTCTGCATTGACGTTCCCCCCATTTTCCCAGTAAGAGTTCCTCCAGAGACAGTGTCTGCATTGATGTTCCCCATTTTCTCTCAGTAAGATGTTTCTCCATTGTCAGTAAGACAGTGTCTGCATTGACGTTCCCCCATTTTCTCTCAGTAAGAGTAGAGACAGTGTCTGCATTGACGTTCCCCCATTGTCTCTCAGTAAGAGTAAGACAGTGTCTGCATTGACGTTCCCCCATTCTCTCAGTAAGAGTAAGACAGTGTCTGCATTGACGTTCCCCCATTTTCTCTCAGTAAGAGTAAGACAGTGTCTGCATTGACGTTCCCCCATTCTCTCTCAGTAAGAGTAAGACAGTGTCTGCATTGACGTTCTCCATTGACCTCTCAGTAAGAGTAAGACAGTGTCTGCATTGACGTTCCCCCATTCTCTCTCAGTAAGAGTAAGACAGTGTCTGCATTGACGTTCCCCATTCTCAAGTAAGACAGACTCCATTGACCTAGTTCTGCAGTGAGTTCCCATTTTCTCTCAGTAAGAGTAAGACAGTGTCTGCATTGACGTTCCCCCATTCTCTCTCAGTAAGAGTATGAGACAGTGTCTGCATTGACAGTTCCCCATTTTCTCTCAGTAAGAGTAAGACAGTGTCTCCATTGATATTCCTCCTTTTGTCCATTCTCTCTCAGTGGCAGTAAGACAGTGTCTCCATTGACGTTCCCCCATTTTCTCATTGACCTAAGAGTAAGACAGTGTCTGCATTGACGTTCCCCATTTTCTCTTAGTGTCAGTAAGACAGTGTCTGCATTGATATTCCTCCATTGTCAGTAAGACAGTGTCTCCATTGAGAGTACCCCATTCTCAGTAAGACAGTGTCTGCAATTTTCTCTCAGTAAGAGTAAGACAGTGTCTGCATTGACGTTACTCCATTGTCAGTAAGACAAGGTTGTCCATTGACGTTCTCCATTCTCAGTAAGACAGTGTCTGCATTGACGTTTCTCCCATTCTCAGTAAGACAGTGTCTGCATTGACCTTCCTCCATTCTCAGTAAGACAGTGTTTATATTGATGTACTCCATTGTGAGTAAGACAGTGTCTCCATTGATGTTTCTCCATTCTCAGTAAGACAGTGTCTATATTGATGTTCCTCCATTCTCAGTAAGACAGTGTCTCCATTGATGTTCCTCCATTCTCAGTAAGACAGTGTCTATATTGATGTTTCTCCATTCTCAGTAAGACAGTGTCTCCATTGATGTTCCTCCATTGTCAGTAAGACAGTGTCTCCATTGATGTTCCTCCATTCTCAGTAAGACAGTGTCTCCATTGATGTTCCTCCATTCTCAGTAAGACAGTGTCTCCATTGATGTTCCCCCATTCTCAGTAAGACAGTGTCTCCATTGATGTTCCTCCATTCTCAGTTAGACAGTGTCTCCATTGATGTTCCTCCATTCTCAGTAAGACAGTGTCTCCATTGACATTCCTCCATTCTCAGTAAGACAGTGTCTCCATTGATGTTCCTCCATTCTCAGTAAGACAGTGTCTCCATTGATGTTCCTCCATTGTCAGTAAGACAGTGTCTCCATTGACCTACTCCATTGTCAGTAAGACAGTGTCTCCATTGACTACTCCATTGTCAGTAAGACAGTGTCTCCATTGACCTACTCCATTGTCAGTAAGACAGTGTTTCCATTGACCTACTCATTGTCAGTAAGACAGTGTTCCATTGACTACTCCATTGTCAGTAAGACAGTGTTTCCATTGACCTTCCTCCATTGTCAGTAAGACAATGTTTCCATTGACCTACTTCATTGTCAGTAAGACAGTGTTTTTGATATTCCTCCATTGTCAGTAAGACAATGTTTCCATTGATCCCATTGTCAGTAAGACAGTGTTTCCATTGACCTACTTCATTGTCAGTAAGACAGTGTCTCCATTGATATTCCTCCTTTGTCAGTAAGACAGTGTTTCCATTGACCTACTCCATTGGCAGTAAGACAATGTTTCCATTGACATTCCTCCATTGTCAGTAAGACAGTGTTTCCATTGACCTACTCCATTGTCAATAAGACAGTGTCTCCATTGATATTCCCTCCATTGTCAGTAAGACAATGTTTCCATTGACCTACTCCATTGTCAGTAAGACAGTGTCTCCATTGATATTCCTCCATTGTCAGTAAGACAATGTTTCCATTGACCTCCTCCATTGTCAGTAAGACAGTGTCTCCATTGACCTACTCTATTGTCAGTAAGACAGTGTCTCCATTGACCTACTCCATTGTCAGTAAGACAGTGTTTCCATTGACCTACTCCATTGTCAGTAAGACAGTGTCTCCATTGACCTACTCCATTGTCAGTAAGACAGTGTCTCCATTGACATTCCTCCATTGTCAGTAATGAGTAAGACAGTGTCTCCACTGATGTTCCTCCATTCTCAGTAAGACAGTGTCTCAATTGATGTTTCTCCATTCTCAGTAAGACAGTGTCTCCATTGATGTTCCTCCATTGTCAGTAAGACAGTGTCTCCATTGACATTCCTCCATTGTCAGTAAGACAGTGTCTCCACTGATGTTCCCCCATTCTCAGTAAGACAGTGTCTCCATTGATGTTTCTCCATTCTCAGTAAGACAGTGTCTCCATTGATGTTTCTCCATTGTCGGTAAGACAGTGTCTACATTGATGTTCCTCCATTCTCAGTAAGACAGTGTTTCCATAGACGTTCCTCCATTGTCAGTAAGACAGTGTCTACATTGATGTTCCTCCAATCTCAGTAAGACAGTGTCTAAATTTACATTCCTCCACTCTCAGTAAGACAGTGTCTCCATTGACATTCCCCCATTCTCAATAAGACAGTGTCTTCATTGACGTTCCCTCATTCTTCGTAAGACAGTGTCTGCAGTGACGTTCCCCATTCTCTGTTAGAATGTTCTCCCATTCTCTGTTAGAATGTTCTCCCATTCTCTGTTAGACAGTGTCTGCATTGATGTTCCCCCATTTTCTGCTAGACCGTGTCTGCATATATATTCCCCATTCTGTTAGACAGTGTCTCTTTTGATGTTCCCAAATCTGTTAGACAGTGTCTGCATTGAAGTTTCCCATTCTCTGTTACACAGTGTCTGCATTGATGTTCTCCCCATTCTCAGTAAGACAGTGTCTGCATTGACGTTCCCCCATTCTCAGTAAGACAGTGTCTGCATTTACGTTCCCCCATTCTCTGTAAGAAAGTGTCTACATTGACATTCCCCCATTCTCAATAAGATTGTGTCTGCCTTGATGTTCCCCCATTCTCAGTAAGACAATGTCTGCTTTGACATTCCCCCACTCTCAGTAAGACAGTGTCTCCATTGACATTCCTCCATTCTCAGTCAGACAGTGTCTGCATTGAAGTTCCCCATTCTCTGTAAGAAAGTGTCTGCATTGATGTTCCCCCATTCTCAGTAAGATAGTGTCTACATTGACATTCCCCATTCTCTGTAAGAAAGTGTCTGCATTGATGTTCCCCCATTTTCAGTAAGACAGTGTCTGCATTGATGTTCCCCCATTCTCAGTAAGACAGTGTCTGCATTTACGTTCCCCATTCTCTGTAAGATAGTGTCTACATTGACATTCCCCCATTCTCAGTAAGACAGTGTCTGCATTGATGTTCCCCATTTCTCAGTAAGACAGTGTCTCCATTGACATTCCTCCATTCTCAGTAAGACAGTGTCTGCATTTACGTTCCCCCATTCTCTGTAAGAAAGTGTCTGCATTGATGTTCCCCCATTGTCAGTAAGACAGTGTCTGCATTGACGTTCCCCCATTCTCAGTAAGACAGTGTCTGCATTGACGTTCCCCATTCTCAGTAAGACAGTGTCTGCATTGACGTTCCTCCATTCTCAGTAAGACAGTGTCTGCATTGACGTTTCCCCATTCTCATTCAGACAGTGTCTGCATTGACGTTCCCCCATTCTCAGTCAGACAGTGTCTGCATTGACGTTCCCCATTCTCAGTCAGACAGTGTCTGCATTGACGTTCCTCCATTCTCAGTCAGACAGTGTCTGCATTGATGTTTCCCATTCTCAAGTCAGACAGTGTCTGCATTGACGTTCCTCCATCTCAGTAAGTGTCTACATTGACGTTCCTCCATTCTCAGTAAGACAGTGTCTGCATTGACGTTCCCCATTCTCAGTAAGACAGTGTCTGCATTGACGTTCCTCCATTCTCAGTAAGACAGTGTCTGCATTGACGTTCCTCCATTCTCAAGTAAGACAGTGTCTGCATTGACGTTCCTCCATTCTCAGTAAGACAGTGTCTGCATTGACGTTCCCCATTCTCAGTAAGATAGTGTCTGCATTGACGTTCCCCATTCTCAGTAAGATAGTGTCTGCATTGACGTTCCCCCTTTCTCAGTAAGATAGTGTCTGCATTGACGTTCCCCCTTTCTCAGTAAGACAGTGTCTGCATTGACATTCCCTCCATTCTCAGTAAGACAGTGTCTGCATTGACATTCCCCCTTCTCAGTAAGACAGTGTCTACATTTACGTTCCCCCTTTCTCAGGAAGATAATGTCTACATTGACGTTCCCTTTCTCAGGAAGATAATGTCACATTGATGTTCCCCCATTCTCAGTAAGAGTAAGACAGCAGCTGCATTGACATTCCCCAATTCTCAGTAAGACAGTGTCTGCATTGATGTTAGACAGTGTCTCCATTGGCATTCCTCCATTCTCATTAAGACAGTGTCTGCATTGACATTCCCCCATTCTCAGGAAGATAGTGTCTGCATTGACATTCCCATTCTCAGTAAGACAGTGTCTCATTGACATTCCCCCATTCTCAGGAAGATAGTGTCTGCATTGATATTCCCCCATTCTCAGTAAGACAGTGTCTACATTGACATTCCCCCATTCTCAGTAAGACAGTGTCTACATTGACATTCCCCATTCTCAGTAAGACAGTGTCTCATTGACATTCCCCATTCTCAGGAAGATAGTGTCTTCATTGACATTCCCGCATTCTCAGTAAGACAGTGTCTACATTGACATTCCCCATTCTCAGTAAGACAGTGTCTACATTGACATTCCCCATTCTCAGTAAGACAGTGTCTTCATTGACATTCCCGCATTCTAAGGAAGATAGTGTCTGCATTGACATTCCCCATTCTCAGTAAGATAATG
The DNA here is from genome assembly GCA_037039925.1 of Doris montereyensis. NCBI lineage: Eukaryota > Metazoa > Mollusca > Gastropoda > Nudibranchia > Dorididae > Doris > Doris montereyensis. The sequence goes on along the minus strand of JAXRKP010000030.1, from coordinate 337,186 downwards.
TCTACATTGACATTCCCCATTCTCAGTAAGACAGTGTCTCATTGACATTCCCCATTCTCAGTAAGATAGTGTCTGCATTGACATTCCCCATTCTCAGTAAGACAGTGTCTCATTGACATTCCCCATTCTCAGTAAGACAATGTCTGCATTGGCATTCCCCCATTCTCAGGAAGATAGTGTCTGCATTGACATTCCCCCATTCTCAGTAAGACAGTGTCTACATTGACATTCCCCCATTCTCAGTAAGACAGTGTCTTCATTGACATTCCCGCATTCTAAGGAAGATAGTGTCTGCATTGACATTCCCCATTCTCAGTAAGATAATGTCTACATTGACATTCCCCCATTCTAAGTAAGATAGTGTCTGCATTGACATTCATTCTCAGTAAGACAGTGTCTACATTGACATTCCCCCATTCTCAGTAAGACAGTGTCTACATTGACATTCCCCCATTCTCAGTAAGACAGTGTCTACATTGACATTCCCCCATTCTCAGTAAGACAGTGTCTACATTGACATTCCCCCATTCTCAGTAAGATAGTGTCTACATTGACATTCCCCCATTCTCAGTAAGACAGTGTCTACATTGACATTCCCCCATTCTCAGTAAGATAGTGTCTACATTAACGTAATCAATTAACAAGTAATACCAGTTAATTTTGTTTTCATTTCATTCATTTCAATAAATGGTCATTCTAAATGCAAGACAATGAAGCACCACTTACAAAGTACATACCAGTGAGTCATACCAGTAATACAAATTCCATATTGACAGTCGGGCTGTGACCACAAGAGTGTAGTGAAGGGTGAACAAAGGAGTCAATTCTGTGAAGACTTCATGTTGTGTGGACAAAGGAGTCAATTGTGTGAAGACTTCATGTTGTAAGTGAACAAAGGAGTTAATTGTGTGAAAACTTCATGTTGTTTGGACAAAGGAGTCAATTGTGTGAAAACTTCATGTTGTGTGAGTGAACAAAGGGAGTCAATTGTGAAGACTTCAAGGACAATGTCAATTGAAAACTTCATGTTGTGTGAGTGAACAAAGGAGTCAATTGACAAAACCCATTTGTTTGGACAAAGGAGTCAATTGTGTGAAACCTTCATTTGTGTGAGTGAACAAAGGAGTCAATTCTGTGAAGACTTCATGTTGTTAACAAGAACAAAGGAGTCAATTTTGTTTTTCATTTCATGTTGTTTGGACAAATGGAGTCAATTGTGTGAAAACTTTATGTTGTGTGAGTGAACAAAGGAGTCAATTGTGTGAAGACTTCATGTTGTGTGAGTGAACAAAGGAGTCAATTGTGTGAAAACTTCATGTTGTGTGAGTGAACAAAGGGAGTCAATTGTGTGAAGACTTCATGTTGTGTGAGTGAACAAAGGGAGTCAATTGTGTGAAAACTTCATGTTGTGTGAGTGAACAAAGGGAGTCAATTGTGTGAAGACTTCATGTTGTGTGAGTGAACAAAGGGAGTCAATTGTGTGAAGACTTCATGTTGTGTGAGTGAACAATCGTAATCGAAATGAATTCACAATAAAGCAGTGCAATGTAATATACAATTGAATGACAAGGAGTTGCTGCCTAGAGAGTAGAATAGATGGGAAGCATTATTGGCATCATTCTTATTACAAACACAATACAGTAGTTCCCGCCTAAATGCCTGGTGCTTGGGAAGCAGAAAAAATGGGCATTTAGGCGAAGCAGGCATTTATGGGAAAGTGGGACAGGACAAAAACCTGGGGGTGATCAACGGACAGACAAGGATAAAGATTCACAACCAGGTTTGTTTTAGAAAAGTCCTCAGTTTTACGTAAAATTGAATGCGAGATATAGGGACACCTGGGAATCATAAAGTTCTTTAACAATGGTGATGAGTGCACGGGTGGGTTGACTGTTGCTCACCATTAAGACCCAAAGGCACAATGGACATGGCCTATGCGAGACGGTAAAACAGGGAGAGGAGAGAGCAATAAAACTGTTCACACGTGATATGTGTCCGGTCAATTAAAACCGCCAGATAATTTCATACAACTTATGACATCAAAGGAAGAGCCATGGGCAGAGTGTGGAAGTCTGTTCAAGTTTAATTGCCTAGTGACAAACCCATGACTCAATGGGGCACATTTAAGGGGAAATCTTCTGTTTGTCAAAATCACATGAGTTTGTAAGAGACTTCCCAGGTGTCCCTATTTCTTGCATTCAATTGTACGTAGTCCAAAGGAGCCACAGTGGAGTGAAGTCCAAGGTGAAAATCGACAATACGTGAAAACTCTACCAATAAAGACAGAACAAACACGTGACATTTCGGGTATAACCCTTCACCAGACAACCAACAAGAAATACCTAGAATCTAGATCTAAACACTAATGAAGGTATCACACAGTGTGATGTCAGAATAAAAACAGAAAGGAGGAAAAAGAAAGAAAAAGGCGGTCATAAAAAGAATGAGTAGAAGGGAAAGTGAAGAATACAAAAGCTGGGAAATGGAAAAGGTTGATGTCAGAATAAAAGATCTAGAAAAAGGAGGAAAAAGAAATAAAAAGGCAAAAAAGAAAGAATCTAGATGGAAGGTCTCTAGAAAAATAAAATGAAATAACAAATATTCTAGATTCTACATATTTTTCGTTTTTTGTCTGACGAAGGGTTATACCAAAAATGTCGCATGTCTGTTCTGTCTTTATTGGTGGAGTTTTGTTTTATTGTTTTTCACCGGTCTTTAAATGTAGAGCCTATTTTGAAAATATGAGATCAGGCAAAAAGAATGGGTAACTGAGCTCTCACTACAAAAACCTAAATTTTAATTCATAAAGTCAACATAAGATTGACCACAGAAATAAGACATTTAACACTCAAATACTTCTCACTGTCAACATTGCATATATATGTGTATCCATTTAACTTTTTAAATTTCATCCGCTCATATATATATATATATATACACATGCATATTTACATATACACATATTTACACATATTTGTGTGCATGTTGCAATCAAATATCCAAAGCACTAGTATTGCAATCAAATCCCATCTACATTATGAAACGGACAATCAATGTACTTTGTTCAAACTGGCAGAGAATAAATCAATATCATTTTTTATCTGCTTGAAATAACGAATTACAGAATAAAGAAAAAACTAAAGGTGGTGTTTCAAAGGTAAGGTAAGGTGTTCAGATGTTTAGAAAGAAAACAAATTGATCGTTTTTCCCTATATTGGAAAGGCAAACATATATCCTTTATTCTTGTTGCCTCGTATGAATTAAAAATTTAAACACACTTGTCAGTAAAACACAAAATACACATGTTTACAGAAAGTCCTAGACATTGTAAGATGCTACAAAAATGCTAATGATTTAAAAGGAAGTAAAATCATATTCTAAAAAATTAAAAGTGGAGATATAAAAAGTAGAAGTTGTGTAATAGATATAATAAAGATAGAAAAAGACGACTTTTTCCGTACTTCATTCAGTGCCATGTCAAAATTTAGACTATGTCTCTGCTACTACAAATGCTGTTGCTTTCAAATTTGAGGTCCTTATTGGGCATTAAGTTCTCGTTCAAATGGGAAAATAGTCAACATAAAACTGAAAAGGCATTACAAACAATGAAAATGCTTATTTGCTTTCTTGACAACCTCTAGACTGAGATGGTCATTTGTGAGAGTCCACTAAATTTTTTGTAAAATAAAACACTGAGTGATTTAGAACATTACACACAGTCATCAATTTATAACACACAAACTGACTTACAATACATCCATAAATTGTCAGTAGATATTATACACAGTAACCCCCTGGTAAGATTTCACTGTTAAGCCACACATTACACAGCAACCCCCTGGTAAGATTTCACTGTTAAGCCACACATTACACAGTAACCCCCTGGTAAGATTTCACTGTTAAGCCACACATTACACAGCAACCCCTGGTAAGATTTCACTGTTAAGCCACACATTACACAGCAACCCCCTGGTAAGATTTCACTGTTAAGCCACACATTACACAGTAACCCCTGGTAAGATTTCACTGTTAAGCCACACATTACACAGCAAGCTCCTGGTAAGATTTCACTGTTAAGCCACATGCTACACAGTAAATGCTTGTTGCAATCTTCAGCAAATCACTAATTACATGTCCACTGATGATAATTTGTATCACACAGCAAATGAATCATATCACACGGGAAGCCGTTCATTACACTACCGTGGCTAATTGCACTTTTCAATGAACAATCAACCAGCATGTGATGCACTGCATAAGACAGTACTTAACTCATTAGATCGCAGCCGAAATAATCAGAAATTAAAATGCCCTTTGGAAATGTTTCTGATGGTATTTCATTAAAATAATTCAACATAATATGAATTTTTACACGTTTTCAATGGATTCCAAAACTGGCAGGTCTTTGAGATGTTAAGCTGTGATGAGGAGAAAAACAAAACTACCCTTATATTTTCTTTTCTTTTCACCACAGAATTTAACATCAAATGACTCTAAAACCAAAATTTGTTATCAGCATTGCCCATGTGTCACCACTACTGAATTTGTCCCAGTCAAAAGTTGTAGGCCAATACGAAACTAGACATCCCCCAGTGAGAACAGACCTCTATGAAAGCTTGTTTTGCATACCAACTTTCTTCACTTTTTCTTACTCTGTGTAACTAATAATTTGAGATTGAAAATGTTAATTAGTTACAAGCAACCAGGACACCGCTTTGAAGACACAACAACGAAAGAACAAGAGGTCAAGTGTTTCACCTCTCATCATTACAAGACAGAATTTACACCATGATTGTATATGATTTGACTTTACCCACATCCACAACTACAGTGATCTCAGTTACACATTGAAATGAAGAAGGTAAGCTCTATTAAGGCACTGGCAGAAGAGTTTATGATCTTAAAAAAGGAAGATTTGTAACTGATGCTTCATGTCTTAAATCGACCCTCTTTACAACTAAAAGTAACTTACTTTAAGAAGAGAGCAACAAGATTCTATAACAACAGAGTATAACACGTTTCCAACAGGAACCCATGGTGGAGGAACACACGGTTGGTAAAAGCTAGCTTGAATTCAATATCTAATTTGTATATAAAAGAATATATCACAATGATTCTATCTTTAACTTGAAGGCCTGGTAACATGTAAAGATAAGAGAAAATCAACACACAAGAACGGTAGAGTCTGTAAGCTAAGATATTAAGCCTTTTAACCGATTGGTTGATTTTACTTGCAAGGCTTCCAGTACAGTTGGGAGTTTACCCAGTTTTTGTTTGACCAGGTCTGGGAGAGGATCGGATTGTCTGTACCTGGGGGAGAGAAAATAGGACAATATTGAGTTGTTGACAGTTCTTTGGTACACCTGATACATGTATTCAATTCTCTTCATTAATCAATAAACAGGAAATGATGAGAATGCTACCACATTTTCCGTTAAAAATATAAGAATGCATTAATATCTATAAAATAAATCAAATTTAACTTAAAATTAATCATTACAGTATAGATCTAGCAGAAATAGATATAAAAGATGGGTAAGTGAGTAAACAGATAATGTGGTAAAGCAATGTACCGGTACATGAAATCAATGACAAATCAGCTTATCTTCACACACATAGACAAAGGTCCCAGGCATAACTTGGTCAATTGGCAAAAATCAAAGGAACTAAGAATTATATTTTAGAACCCTGACATTGAGCTGAAAACAACATATCATCTTTAATATTTCTTGCTTTTTGACAGGTATGAAAGGAAAAAGTCGACCAACCTGTACACTCCCCCGGTGGCATCAACGTAAACAACAGTCGTAGCCGTACTCTTGACCCCCAGTTGAGTTCCATCTTGAAATCGAACCCAAATTTCCCCCTTGGCGCTTTGTGAGGCCCAGCCAATGCCTGCCACAAACACCTGATGCACTGAGGCAGCGCCTGGTCTGGGGTCCGGCACAGTTATGCTGTCTGATGACGAGGAGGAGGATGTGACACATGACACAGCCGTTACATCAAGCGTCTGATTGACCGTTGAGTCCATGAGGGTTCCGTCAAATGTTGACATCTGCCAAAAAATAAAAATAATGAAAATTTCAATATTACACTAAATCTTCTCCTCTTACATATTTTTTTTTATCTTGATGAACATTTTGTATATTTAGCCTAGTTGAAAGAGTGGACAGGTAAGCACCTGTACGGGGAGTACATGATCCACCCTCCACGAGTATCCTGCTGCCTTGCAGGCGGGTCTTGGCCGACCAAAGGCTAAGGCAGTTAACCCTGACATAAAACAACCTGCTGCCTTGCATGCCAGTCTTGACAACCAAAGGCTAAAGGAGTTAACCCTGACAGAAAATAACAACTTGCTGCCTTGCAGACTGGTTTTGAATGACTAACGGCTAAGGGATTTAACCCTGACAGAAAATAACAAGGCCTGGTAGCCCCACCATCTAGCTATGGTACAGTGGGCTAATCCCTGCTTATCCAAAATCAAACTGATTCAGAGAAATAAATGCAATATAACCAGCTTGATCTTTCGAAGACGAACTTGGAAACGACCATGGAAAAGAGTTAGAATTAATGAAGAAATGGAAAAATTCAAAGTAGATATTTTGGCCATTACAGAAACAAAGAAAAAAGGACAAGAAATAGAAAATGTAGGACTGAATCATATTTTAATCTTTTCAGGAGTAGATGTCAAAAATAGAGATAGAGTAGGAGTAGGCCTCCTAGTGCATAAAAAGGCATGATGAACTACTAGAAAGTTGGAAATTTATAAGCCCACGGGTATTAAAGGTAAATATTAAACCAAAAGGACGAGAAATTAAATTATTAATAGCTTATGGACCAAACAAAGACGCCACTAAAGAAGAAAAAAGATATCTCCGAAAACGATCTGCAAATAGCTGCAGAAAATCTTAAACACAAACAGGAACTAATGCTTTTAGGAGATTTAACCGCTAGAGAGACAACAATTTCTCCAAATGGAGAGAGACTAATAGATTTTTGACTAAAGAATAACATGAAAATAGCCAACACCTTTTTTCCTCATACAGATATCCACAAATATACAAGACTAAATGAAGACAGGTGTGAAAAGTCAATGATAGACTACATAATAGCTAGCAGCACATTGGATGCAAGATTAAACAAAGGAGCAGAAATATTTAGTGATCATCACTTAGTGATTGTCAAAATGAGATTACTGACTGAAGAAAACAAACAGAAAAGGAAAGAGAAGAAAGCTACTAAACTCAAAATAGAGGAACTAAATAAACCAGTAGTAAAACAGGTATACCACTCTAGGATAGAAAGATTTATCAGTGAAAGACAGACGGATCTGAATGATAGCACAATAGAAGAAAAGTGGCAGATGTATAAAGAAACACTCCTCAATTGTACTATAGAGGTCTGTGGTAGGAAATATATTAAAAGAGAAAAGCATGGTGGAATGAAAATGTCAAGACTAAGATCAAAGAAAAGAAGGATGCCTGGAAGAAATACTTGCAAACAAAGAGACCAGAGGATAGGATAGATTACGTGAATAAAAGAACTATCGCCAAAGAGGAAGTCAGGAAAGCAAAAACAGGAACAATGGGAAGAGTTTGGACAAAGACTTCAAGAAAGCTATCAAGGAAATCAAAAGCTGTTCTGGGGGCAATGAAATGCATGAGAAAGACCAAAACATGCCCAATACGACAAATTAAGAATGCCAAAGGAGAAATAATGAAAGAAGACATCCAAATCATGGAAACATGGAGAAAACATTTTTACCAATTACATAATCCCTCCAGAACGTATGAAACAGGGAGTAAAGATCAATTAGTGAAAGTAACAAGTAATCCAGAGGAGATAGCTGAAGATGCAGATATCTCAATGGAAGAAATCCAAACAGCTATAAGAAGAGTGAAATAAAGAAAAGCCCCAGGAGCAGATCAAGTTTATCCAGAAATGATTAAAAACCAAGGGAGAGGCAGACAAACTACTACATGCAATATGCCAACAAGCATGGGAGTCCAAACAGGTGCCAGACGACTGGAAAAAGGGAACGTAGTACCAATACATAAGAAAGGATCAACTATGGAATGCTCACACTATAGAGGGACATCACTACTTAGCGTTCCAGGAAAAGTATCTGCCAGGATACTGGAAATAAGACTAAGGAAAAGAGTAGAGGATCAGATTGAAGAGCATCAGAGTGAATTTGTTTATGAACATTGTTACATAATTGCTAAGTTGCTCTAATTATCTACGTTAGCTTTTCTTTCATTTCATGTTTTGGGCATAATAGAACTACTGCCATTTTTTCTTATCCCCCCCCCCCCCCCCCCCAAATTGGAAATCTATTTCCTGCCCCTCTTTTCCTTGTGATTAATTTAGCAATACAACAATGTCCATTATAAAATATCTGTCACATGGACTTGTGATGCTCATCTAACCTCATGAAGAGTCTGACCAAATAAATTAAATGATAAGAAAATCAGGGCTTTGGACAAAACCACTTGAATTACCCTGTCAACGTAATGCCAAATTTACCGCTTATGTGTTTTCAATTGGAGAATCAAAGATATTGCTTCTCATTTACAATTGCTTCTCATTTACAATTGCTTATCATTTGCAATTGCTTATCATTTGCAATTGCTTATCATTTACAATCAGATCATGAAAATTCTCATAACTGTCAACCCATTTTCAAAACACAAAAATGTATACAATCATTATTCTTTTACCACCTTCCCCTGTTAAAGAAAAGCCCATGAGAATCTTTTCAATTCAAACTCAACAAAGTGTTCGGTTTAGTGCAGTTGTTTCTTTGTGGCCAGTCTCTTCACCACCAACTAGATGTTCAACTTGAGTCGATGTCTTATTGACATAAAAACATGTCCTAAAGAAGAACCATTGCCCATTTTCGTGTTTTCAGCATCCGCCAAAGATGGTCATGGCAAACTCATCTCAGCAGCTAATATGAAAAAAAAATTTTTAAGTTTTTTTAAAGGAATGAAGCTCACTGAGATTATACTTTGTCTCTTACCTGAAATGGTGGCTTCACTGTTGACACTTTTGTTTCGTCCGTACTTTCTTTCTCTTGAGAGCCACCAGCACTGGAACCACTGCGCTCCACACAGCTGGAATCTGGCCGTCTTCAAAGAAAAACAGATTTGGCAAAATAAAATATTGCTGTCTTATTATATTTCATTCGTGTTTCTCTTTGAAGCAACAGAATCTATGGGAAGTTGCTGGAACTAAGTTAATTTAAATTTCTTCCACTTTCACTGTTCATTGAATACATTCAACCAAATGGAAAAAGCTTTGGTCTTAAATAGGGAAACTGAGTGACAAGTTTCCCCCAGAAATATTTTTGAAAATAAATAAATTTTGGGCCTCCTCTAAAAATGTCTTTTCTTCTCCTATTTTTGTTCCTGTACCAGTAACATGCCAAATGTGCGTGCATTTACACGCACTGTCAAGCTCTCTTTACAATCAAAGAAGAGCACAGGTGTATTTACACAAACTCTCTTTACAAAATTTAGACAAAGTAAACTTTACCCTTTAATAATGAGCAATATAATCATCATCGTCAACTTTGTTTAAAAGTATCAACTTGTCTTCAAGTCTCAAGGTATTCACTAGGAGCAGACAGCACAGTGCATATTCTTATTGTGCAAACCAACGTTACAGCATAATCAAACATATCATACCTTCCTACAATCACAGGGAAAAGCTGCTGAGACCCAAAGGTATGTATTTGGACTGACGATATCGCTGCTTCCAAATCTACGCATTGCTGACGACACTAGAAGATAGAAAAATTTAAGTTTAAAAGACGTGTGATCTTTAAAACTATTATCTAGCTCGATACAAATTTCTCGTAATGACCAATAGGAGGAAACATGGGCATTGAAGAGAGCTGAGAGAGAGAGAGAGAGAGAGAGAGAGAGAGAGAGAGAGAGAGAGAGAGAGAGAGAGAGAGAGAGAGAGAGAGAGAGAGAGAGAGAGAGAGAGAGAGAGAGAGAGAGAGAGAGAGAGAGAGAGAGAGAGAGAGAGAGAGAGAGAGAGAGAGAGAGAGAGAGTGAAGAGAAGAAAACTGAAGACAGAAGCCATGGAGGAAAACCAAAGTGAAATTCCTTGCTTACACCCAGATAGGCACATCTTTATGACAACTCCGAGTCACAATAAGCAAACACACACACACTTTACTTGTCATAATAATAAAAATCCTCGTTAGAAGAAGCTAATTTAGCATTACATGATATAAGGACAAAATGTAATCATAAAATTTGACTGCACAAAAATCTACTAGTAGTACTAAAAATTATCTCTAAAAGATAAGACAAGACATTATCTTCTTTACATGCAAAGCCGGACGGAAAGATAAGACATTATCATCTTTACATCCAAAGCAAGACGGAAAGACAAGACATTATCATCTTTACATCCAAAGCAGGACGGAAAGATAAGACATTATCATCTTTACATCCAAAGCAGGACGGAAAGATAAGACATCATCTTTACATCCAAAGCAAGACGGAAAGATAAGACATTATCATCTTTATATCCAAAGCAGGACGGAAAAGTTTCAACAATGATTACCTTCTTCACATGCTCCAAAATGCCATTTGCATCTGGACTTAATTTCTGATTGACATGCAGAGACTGCACACTGACAGACCCGCCATCCTTTTCAACAACAGTCACACCTTTTACACCAGATGAAAACTTGGCTCCTGAAAATGGGATTACAAGATGAATGAGAAAATGACAAGCAACAAAAGAAAGAAAGAGAGAGAGAGAGAGAGAGAGAGAGAGAGAGAGAGAGAGAGAGAGAGAGAGAGAGAGAGAGAGAGAGAGAGAGAGAGAGAGAGAGAGAGAGAGAGAGAGAGAGAGAGAGAGAGAGAGAGAGAGAGAGAGAGAGAGAGAGAGAGAGAGAGAGAGAGAGAGAGAGAGAGAGAGAGAGAGAGAGAGAGAGAGAGAGAGAGAGAGAGGGAGGGAGAAGAGAGAGAACTTCTTAATAAGCAAAGAAATTCAACAATTCAATTTACATAAAATACATGAAGGCAGTATGATCACATCAACCTACCATCATAAAATTCTGCGGTGAAATCTTGATCTGGAACATTCTCCATCAGCATGCATTTGGCCCTTTCAGAGTAGACAGTGACTTTGGGTGTTTTTGACTTGATGAGAGAAACAAACCTGGAGATGATATACAAACAAGTGTTGATGACCATTTCAAATTTCAGAGAAAAGACAGTTTGTATGTCATAAACATGGATAATAAATAATTCTGTAGTGGGAATAGGTAAATGGATTATTCAGTGTCTGGAGTCTCCAGAGACAACATGCCTTCATTATACACACAGTGACTGGAGTCTCCAGAGACAACATGCCTTCATTATTCACACAGTGACTGGAGTCTCCAGAGACAACATGCCTTCATTATTCACACAGTGACTGGAGTCTCCAGAGACAACATGCCTTCATTATGAGTCATCAATAGCATTTCTTCTATTTTGTTCAGTTTGAAATAAAACTTGAGGACAATTTCTAACAAGCCCTTTCCTCGGCAAACACAAGACTTAAGGGTATTGTGGTGTCTTCACCATAGCATGACATTTACATCACATAGAAAAGCAGATTTCAATCATCCTGAGGGTTCAACATATAAAAAAACAGAATTACACTTTGTTACACATTCACAAATGTCCTATCTTAATGTTACACGTCAAATGTACAGCTCATCATCAATCAGAGATGCCTTCAGTCCACAACAATTGAAGGGGTCATTTCAATAGTTTGCCTGTCCACAACAATTGAAGGGTCATTTCAATAGTTTGCCTATGTCCATTTTTGTGAAAAACAAGGAAGGGAGACAATCCTAGGAAATAAAAGGAAATCATACTTCCACAAAAGTATGAAAGTCATATGATGAAAACACATCACAGTTCTTTCCGTTTGAAACTTGGAATTCTCAAAGCCACATGTGCCTAAGTCCGTTGTTTATGGCATTTTCTCTGAATGATGTAATTGTGACTTAGGCACACTATTGAAATAACCCCTTCAATTAGACAACACCATTGAAAGGTTCAATCATCGTAACCTTTGAAAAAAATGCAGATTGTGAGAATGTTTAAGCTAGTGCTGATAAGAGTCCAAAAATGGATAAAAAGATTTTATAAGTATGTGATAATCTCATTTTTCTGTGGCAAAACAAAAATAAAAGATTAGATTTGGAAAATTTGGATTTAAACACTTTTGATAGTTAATGCATGATAGACAAAGACAATAATGCATGTAAATTGATATGTATGTGTATGAGGGAGTGAGATGTAAAACTCGCTATGCACCATTTTTACACAGTGTCAGTTTTTTCACTATCTCGGACTTTGAATGAAATTTTTTTGATGATGAAATCATTTTTGTTTAAAACTGACTTCTATATCACAGTTCGGCTCTAAACATCAAATTGACCAGGCTTTATTTTGAACTAAGGGAAGACAAACTTGGTTTTCTGAAGTTATCTTTTGTGCATCTCACCCGCTCATATGTATATACATACATCTTAAGAATTAGAAATTGGTTGCTGAGGCCCGACATGAAAAGCCCATACCATACCTCGCAGCATACTGATATTTCTTGATATATTTAGGCGGAATGCTGGGAAATTCCAGTTGCCTGCAGTTGTCTGGAAGGCAGGGAGGTTGCTCTCCAACTGCAATGCCTTTGCCATTGTCGGGTTGATGAATTCTTACCTAAAGGGATAGAAACAATTTTGTCCTTCATTTGTGATTTCATAACTATAAAACAAAAATAAGTTATACAGTTGTCTCCGCCTCAGAGGCCTGTTCAAAAAGTAGCCTCTTGGCTGCACAAACTGAGGCCTGTTCTCAAAGACTACAAAAAGTGGCCTCTTGGCGGCACAGACTCTGAGGCCAATTTGTGAGGGTGTAAGCCGAGATCGGTGCCCCCTCAAACTATCTGATGTGTTAATTTTTACAATGTACCAAGGACCAGTGAGCGAAACAAGCCAATCCAGCACAGTAGAAAATCTGCCAAATCTGATAAGCCCCACGTACTTACAGCCTTTGACTCGCGTGCGTCACCGGTACCTATACCACTTTGAGTAATAATATCTTAATTGATTCTATAGCATTTTATTGCAATGAATTTAGCATACCATTTGGTAGTATGACGAAAGAAAAAATGGCCTCTTAGCGATAACAATTAAGTGGGAAACAATCTGTTACATAGAAAAGAGCAGCCTCTTAGCCATAACAATTAAATGGGAAACAATCTGTTACATAGAAAAAGTGGTCTCTAGCCATAATAATTAAATGGGAAACAATCTGTTACATAGAAAAGAGCAGTCTCTTAGCCATAATAATTAAATGGGAAACAATCTGTTACATAGAAAAGAGCAGTCTCTTAGCCATAATAATTAAATGGGAAACAATCTGTTACATAGAAAAGAGCAGCCTCTTAGCCATAATAATTAAATGGGAAACAATACGTTACATAGAAAAGAGCAGCCTCTTAGCCATAATAATTAAATGGGAAACAATCTGTTACATAGAAAAGAGCAGTCTCTTAGCCATAATAATTAAATGGGAAACAATCTGTTACATAGAAAAAACAGGCCTCCTAGAATGGCCCACTGTGAAATAAATATTTCAAACATACAACTTGTTATTCATTGAACTTTATGAGTATCAAACTTTGACAAATAACTGCAATAAAAAGAGGCATTTTTCAGCATGGCTGTGTTGACTCAAATATTTTATGGACAATTTCCCCCAGAGCACATTCTTCATTGTTTATTTCAATCAAAGCAAAAAGGTGAAACAGAAAAGGGCAAACTTACATGCTTGCCATTTTGACTGATGAGTACGACCTCCATGACAAGATCTTCTTTGCCTTGCGTTTTATGAATTCCAAGCAAACAGCTCCACTCTCAAGGATGTGAACCTACAACCAAAGATGACAACAAAACTGACATCAAATCTGCATTTCAATATAAAGATATGATATTGCACTGTCTGTAAAAGAAATTATACACAACTAGTCCATGTTCTATTATCCACGGTGCAATAAACAGTGCCTGCTAAAATAACATTGGTGAAACACATTGGCATTGAAGATTCACTTTCCACAACGAATATGTCAGTAGTAGTTTTCATATTTAAAGTCTGAAAAGTTTGAAAAATCTAAAAGGAAATAAAGAGAGTTCATATTTTTTAAAGTCCCTGAAATTTCGTTGTGTCAATAGTGCCAGCTCACGGTTCAGTTTGTTGTTTGTTGTGAAAATTAAACAGTGTGCTTCCACGCATGAAATAAGGTGAGTTGTAGTAAAAAGGCCTAGAGCCAGAATTTATTATGATTCATATCCTGTTGTGTATAACTGGTAATAATGACTATAGAAGCACTTTTAAAAGAAAAAGAAAACTAAAAATATTCAAGGCAGACAACGACAAATAATCTGAGATAAGAGAAAATCTGAAAGATTTACATCCCTACACACTCTATGAGTGTACCATGTGAATTGAATGTACAATCTAAGGTGTCTACCTCCTGCTTTGTAAATCTAACATTGTGAACTGGTCTGACACAGTACACACAAACTGGCTGATTGATGATGACCGCTGCCTTTAACCGCCCGTAGACAACCATTGGTCGTAAATTTGATCTATTTTCAGATTTTAGCCATAAAACAATCTACTCCTACTACCATACCTAAAGGTATGTAGAATAAGAATTCACAACGTATAAGCCTTCATTGCCACACAACATGAGTGTGTGTGTGTTGTATTACCTAAAGGTATGTAGAATTCACAACGTATAAGCCTACATTGCCACACAACATGAGTGTGTGTGTTGTATTACCTAAAGGTATGTAGAATAAGCATTCACAACGACATAAGCCTACATTGCAACAACATGAGTGTGTGTGTGTTGTATTACCTAAAGGTATGTAGAATTCACAACGTATAAGCCATTGCCACACAACATGAGTGTGTGTGTGTGTATTACCTAAAGTATTAGAATTCACAACGTAAAGGTATTGTGAGTGTGTGTGTTTACCTAAAGGTAATTCACAACGTATAAGCCTACATTGCCAAACAACATGAGTGTGTGTGTGTTGTATTACCTAAAGGTATGTAGAATTCACAACTACATTGCCACACAACATGAGTGTGTGTGTGTTGTATTACCTAAAGGTATGTAGAATTCACAACGTATAAGCCTACATTGCCACACAACATGAGTGTGTGTATGTGTTATGTAGAATTACCTAAAGGTATGTAGAATTCACAACGTACAAGCCTCTATTGCCACACAACATGAGTGTGTGTGTTGTATTACCTAAAGGTATGTAGAATTCACAACGTATAAGCCTACATTGCCACACAACATGAGTGTGTGTGTGTTGTATTACCTAAAGGTATGTAGAATTCACAACGTACAAGCCTACATTGCCACACAACATGAGTGTGTGTGTTGAATTAGATTTTTTTTTTAAAGAATAAAGTTACTAAAATAAATATGAGAAATGTGTAAACTGTGAGGCCATCCATCTCTCCTCTCTACCCTATCATCTTGTTCACATTTGTCTCTCATTTTTTGCAAACGGACCCAAATTGGCCACTCTGATACGTTGTCACCATGTTGAGCTTGACAAACGTTTGAATAACTTTCAGTTATTTAGCGTAATACTGTATCTCAAGGCATTAAAAAAAAAGTTACTTACAATGACATTCTTTGTCCGCTGTCGAATAGGCCTCAGTCGGTCGGTGTTGAGAGGAGAATCTAATGTCAAGGGTTTCACAGAAATAGTTGCTATTCCCTCGCTTTTTATCGCTAGATGAGCTGCCACTTTTTGAACTGCCAGGTACATTTTTAACGGCGTAGAAACATCCAGCAACTTCCTGGTCTGTGAATCGTGCTTGGTTTTTCTGGTTGTCTTTTAGCAAACGCACTGGGGTGCCTCCCACTCTCAGAGAGACTAACTCTTTACTGTTTTGGAAAAACTCAACAGTATTTGGGGCTGCAAAGTCTTTTGGGTTCAGAAAATAAATTTGATTCTTATCACCTTGATTCTCCAAAACAGATGGATCACAAGGCAACAAACGCTGAGGTACTTGAGATTCATAAGCAATGCCGACCTTAGAGTCGGATTCAAAACTGAGAACTTTTTCGTTGAATTGAGAGAAAGTCACTTTCACTCATGCCTGAGAACACTCCTGGTTCGTGACTGGGTTTTGTCGGCCGCTGGGGTGCGATAGAGGCGGTTCCGGCGGGACATCTCCACCGCAAGATCTGTCTGTACCAGGATTGTCAGAAGCTTGGGCAGTTCTATACTCGTAAAACTTCCCGAATTGCTGTGCATGGATGCAGAAACAGACCAGGCTGCCGGAATTGGTGAGGCGTTGTTTTGTCTGTCATTGTACTTGTGTGGGTCAAATGGTTTCTTGACATGGGTCATGTGTGCTGGGTACATGGCATGTCTATGGTCGTTTCCTTGTAACGCCACATCTCCTTGTTCTTTTATACGAGTGTCGGCAGGGCATTATGCCTGCACTGCATACTATTGTTCCTCTGCCGCTCACGTGATTTCAGTTCTTGCTGCACATAGTCGTCCCTCAGGGCCATTCTCGTTTTCCTTATCTCCTCCTCTGTTTGACTGATGAAAAAACGTAAAAGATAATCTAATGAATTGCTGACAACTGACTTGTAAGTGAAAAAAATCATCTAGACGTAATATTTGTTGTTGAATCTACAGTGGAAGTAATGTCCATTGTGTGGTCACGGTTCAATTTTAAACCAGACGTCCGTAAATTTTGTAAACAATTAGAACAAGTAGAGAATATAAATCAAAGGTGGACGTGGGCATAGTAAAAATACTTTCTTCATAACAGTGTCAGGTATGGCTATGTAATAATATGCAACCTTTCTGTTCATTTACCTTTCCGGTAAAACTTTCTTTACACCTAGTGAGATAATAGGATTAGCTTACCTCTCTTTCGCGGACAGGGGGACTAGGAGGGTGTCTGGAGACGGAACTGGAGGAGCTATGACTATGCCAACTGATAGTGAATTCTTGCTGTGGTAAGACTCATCGCAGTCTTCCATGATTTGAGGATGATGGATGGGGAAGGCTGGCAGTGGTTTCGGACCCTTGGTGGTGCTCAACATGTCGGCTTGTGATGAGGAAAGTGTGATCGTGCCTAAGCCGCTGTCTATTGATATTTCAGACATCTGGTGGTAAAGTATAAAAAGAGGTTGGACAAATTACAATAAAGAACGAAAAGCATACTGTTGAATTAAATCATGGAAGTAACAAAACTTTTTGGGGTTTTTTGTTCCTAACGTAAAGGTGTCAGTGGCCAAATGGTAAGGCTGACGGACTTACGACCATACGGTTCTAGGTTTGAATCCTAGCAAAGCCAGTTTGCGGTTGTGCTCCCGGAAAGACACTTACCACGCATTTCTCCTATTCCGTCACGATGCAGATGAGTTCAAGCATTAGCTTAGAGGTCAAAATGTACATCATTATTCCTTTGCGCTTAATGCTATAGAAACCGGGATATGCTCTGACTCTAAACCAAAGGAACTTTAGTCACAACTCTTTACAATGAGCATCATGAGGAACATGGAAACAACTCATCCTGAATGTGTTTGACATCAAGGGAAAACATGTTGTGATACCAGTACAGGTCATACAGTACAGTACTAAAAAAACATGCTGTGATACCACAGGTCATACAGTACTAAAAACATGTTGTGATACCATACAAGTCACAGTACTAAAAACATGTTGTGATACCATACAAGTCATACAGTACTAAAAACATGTTGTGATACCATACGGGTCATACAGTACTAAAAACATGTTGTGACACCATACGGGTCATACAGTACTAAAAACATGTTGTGACACCATACGGGTCATACAGTACTAAAAACATGTTGTGACACCATACCATACGTTGTGACACCATATACAGTACTAAAAACATGTTGTGACACCATACGGGTTATACAGTACTAAAAACATGTTGTGACACCATAGGGTCATACAGTACTAAAAACATGTTGTGACACCATACGGGTTATACAGTATTAAAAACATGTTGTGACACCATACGGGTTATACAGTACTAAAAACATGTTGTGACACCATACGGGTTATACAGTATTAAAAACATGTGACACCATACGGGTTATGTTGTGACACAGTATTAAAAACATGTGACACCATATACGGGTTATACAGTACTAAACATGTTGTGACACCATACGGGTTATACAGTACTAAAAACATACAATGAAGAAAGGAACTCAAGAAAGGCCAACTCCAATAAGTTCACAAGATGCTCTATTTTGAGCTCAACAAAATTCCATACATTGACAATATCTGCCCGGGCAGTGGACAGGTAAGCACCTGTACCGGGAGTAGATGATCCCGCCCTCCACGAGTCTCCCGCTGCCTTGCAGGTCGGTCTTGGCTGACCAAAGGCTAAGGGAGTTAACCGTGACAGAAAACCTGCTGCCTTGCAGGCCGGTCTTGACTGACCAAAGGCTAAGGGAGTTACCTTGACAGAAAATAACAACCTGCTGCCTTGCAGGCTGGTCTTGAATGACTAAAGGCTAAGGGAGTTGACACTGACAGAAAATAATAAGGCCTGGTAGGGGCCTCTAGGTGGCAGCCCCACCATCTACCTAGGGTACAGTGGGCTAATTCCTTGCTTATCCGAAACCTAACTGATGCAGAGAAATAAATATAATATAACCGGCTTGACCTTTCAATGACGAAAATGGAAACAAACACCGACTGTGATTTTTGGAACATGGAATGTGAGGGCAATAAATGGAAAAGAGCTAGAATTAGTTGAAGAAATGGAAAAATTCAAAGTAGACATTTTGGCTATTACAGAAACAAGAAAAAGGACAAGGAATAGAAAATGTAGGACCAAAACATATTTTAATTTTCTCAGGAGTAGATGTCAAAGATAGAGCTAGAGCAGGAGGTCTCCTATTGCATAAAAGGCATTAAAAGCTACTAGGAAACTGGAAATGTATAAGCCCACGGCTATTAGAGGTAAATATTAAACCAAAAGGAAGAGAAAATAAATTATTAACGAAGGCGCCACTAAAGAAGAAAAGGATACCTTCGAAAACGATTTTCAAATAGCTGCAGAGAATCTTAAACACATACTGGAAATAATGGTTTTAGGAGATTTAAACGCTAGAGTAGGCAACAATATAGAAACATCAGGAGGAGTAATAGGTAAAGAAGGAGAGACAACAGCTTCTCCAAATGGAGAGAGACTAATAGATTTTGTTTATCACATTTATGGATTCAGTGGCAAAGGCATCCTCAAAAATGAAAGAACAATATCTGCGGCATCCATAAATCCTCAGCAAAATCTGACAATCTCCTAAACTGAGTGGCGCCAGGGAGCTGAACAAATCCTTTCAAAAATAATTATACCGACATTTGCTAGCATATATACTGTTGATAATTTAAACTTGCCCATAATATATTCTAAATTTAAAATTATAGTGTAGAACAGTAGGAACCTTTGAGAACATGATTTTCCGGGCGAGCTGCTAAGAATCAATGATCAATATGCAATCGCTATTTGTATGAGCTGTTTAAGAGAGGCCTGATGGAAGGCCGAGATACAAACCACTTGGGTATAATGAGTGCTTGTTGGTATTCAAGATAACTATCAAAGAACTAAAACATTAAAGACGGCCTGCGCTTTGAATCACAACAAAAAATTTATAAATTATTTCTCAATATCAAGCACGACCTGTGATACAGAAATGAAATATCACCAACCTTGGGAGCTGAGCCTTTCCTAGAGTTCTTCAATGTCATGAATGGATGGGTCAAAATTTCTGGCGTACAAAAGAACATACGTTTATCTCAGACATGTGAACTTGAGATATATCTCTAGATGAAAGTATA
The DNA here is from genome assembly GCA_037039925.1 of Doris montereyensis. NCBI lineage: Eukaryota > Metazoa > Mollusca > Gastropoda > Nudibranchia > Dorididae > Doris > Doris montereyensis. Next base: position 317,226 of record JAXRKP010000030.1, on the reverse strand, counting down.
AAATTGGAGAGAGAGAGAGAGAGAGAGAGAGAGAGAGAGAGAGAGAGAGAGAGAGAGAGAGAGAGAGAGAGAGAGAGAGAGAGAGAGAGAGAGAGAGAGAGAGAGAGAGAGAGAGAGAAGAAGAAGAGAAAGAAAGAGTCAGACAGATGGTGCTAGAAAGAGAGGAGAGAAACAAATACATGAATAATTCTTTTTCCCTAAGATTTTGTATATACCAGGTACAAGAAGAAAAGATTGACATAAAACTCATATCCTGAAAACCAAGATCCCACTGCAAATCCAAACGAACTAAAAACGCCTGCGGATTATTTCTTATATTTAAAAATACTCATACAGTTCTTGTTGCTATAAATTTCTATGAAGCATCACAAATAAGAGAATAAAAAAATTCTAGACTGTTCTAATGCTATAAATTGCCAGATATGTGGTCCCTCCTCCAAAGCTGAAAGAGACATTTTTCCATGGGCAATGTTACTTTGCAGGAACAAAACAACAGGAATATCTAACTTCTTATTGCTTTGCCAAAACACCTTCATACCTCTCAGAGCTATCCTGTCTTTTGGATTTTCTTCAACAATCCCTGAATTAAGTCCCTTGCCTCAGGGCTCAGATTCTCTGGGATCTGATAGTCGGCCAAAATCACTCGGTTCAAGGTACTCTTCACAGCATCTGTATCAAATGGGGGCTTGCCAACAAGGAAGGTGTAGAGCATGCATCCTATGGACCAGACGTCCGCTTCCAAGCCATGAGCTGAACGCATCGCTATTTCTCTGGAGAGGTCAAAAGTGGTAGTATCAAGGCAAGGACTGGAAATAAAAGCATGATTTTTACCTGCATCTACTGTAACTTTTTTCATCCACAATCTAGACATCAAATGAAATACTCTACATCAAGTGAAATACGTCTAGACATCAAGTGAAATACTCTCGTCTAGACATCAAATGAAATACTCTAGACATCAAATGGAATACTCGGTCTAGACATCAAATGTAGACATCAAATGGAATACTCTCGCCTGACATCAAATGGAATACTCTCGTCTAGACATTAAATGGAATACTCTGGAATACTCTCGTCTAGACATCAAATGGAATACTCTCGTCTAGACTAGACATCAAATGGAATACTGTCGTCCAGACATCAAATGGATTACTCTCGTCTAGACATTAAATGGAATACTCTCGTCTAGACATCAAATGGAATACTCTGTCTAGACATTAAATGGAATACTCTCGTCTAGACATTAAATGGCATACTCTCATATTTAATAGACGATAATTTCCTCTTCCTCCCTCTTTTGCTCTGGTAACTAATAAAGCTCTATCATATATCATTAACCTGAGATCACAGCCATGGTGAATAAAGATAAAAGATGGATTTATAGTCTGCATTCCCACACAAGTGCACGCTCACCGACTAAACTTCATTTATCCCCCAGCGGGCCTTTTCATTCATAGTCCTCAACTCCCCGGGAACATACAGTACACAAGCCTGTTAGGCTTTTCGTTTACATACACTCTGACAAAATCTTTCTCTACCTATAGCTGGTACTCGTTTACACCTGAGCCAAGTGAAAAAGGTAGAGTAAAGTACCTTTCCTAAGAGAACAATGTTGTGGGAAAAAACCACCAGTGACAGCTATGGGATTTGAACCAGTGTCGTCATGGTTACCAGCTCCCAACACTTCAGTTACGCCTATTAACCAGTGTTGTCATGATTACCAGCTCCCAACACTTCAGTTATGCCTTAAACCAGTGTTGTCATGATTACCAGCTCCCAACACTTCAGTTCAGCTACAACGCCTGGGAGAAACCAGTGTCGTCATGATTACCAGCTCCCAACACTTCAGTTCAACTACAACGCCTTGAACCAGTGTCGTCACGATTACCAGCTCCCAACACTTCAGTTCAACTACAACGCCTAGAATCAGTGTCGTCATGATTACCAGCTCCCAACACTTCAGTTCAGCTACAACGTCTTGAACCAGTGTCGTCATGATTACCAGCTCCCAACACTTCAGTTCAACTACAACGCCTTGAATCAGTGTCGTCATGATTACCAGCTCCCAACACTTCAGTTCAACTACAACGCCTAGAACCAGTGTCGTCATGATTACCAGCTCCCAAACACTTCAGTTCAACTACGCCTAGAACCAGTGTCGTCATGATTACCAACAACAATTCAGTTCAACTACAAACGCCTAGAACCAGTGTCGTCATGATTACCAGCTCATTACCAGCTGACAACCAATGTTGTCATGATTACAGCTCACTACAACAACGCCTAGAACCAGTGTCGTCATGATTACCACCTCCCAACAATTCAGTTCAGCTACAACGCCTAGAACCAGTGTTGTCATGATTACCAGCTCACAACACTTCAGTTCAACTACAACGCCTTGAATCAGTGTTGTCATGATTACCAGCTCACAACACTTCAGTTACGCCTTAAACCAGTGTTGTCATGATTACCAACTCACAACACTTCAGTTCAGCTACAACGTCTTGAACCAGTGTTGTCATGATTACCAGCTCACAACAATTCAGTTCAGCTACAACGCCTTGAACCAGTATCGTCATGATTACCAGTTCACAACAATTCAGTTCAGCTACAACGCCTAGAACCAGTGTCGTCATGATTACCAGCTCACAACAATTCAGTTCAACTACAACGCCTAGAACCAGTGTCGTCATGATTACCAGCTCCCAACACTTCAGTTCAGCTACACTGCCTAGAACCAGTGTCGTCATGATTACCACCTCCCAACACTTCAGTTCAACTACAACGCCTAGAATCAGTGTCGTCACGACCAGCTCACAACACTTCAGTTCAGCTAGAACGCCTAGAACCAGTGTCGTCATGATTACCAGCTCACAACACTTCAGTTCAACTACAACGTCTCATAATAGGATAGAATTTACGTACAAAAAACAATCAAACCATCACATATTAACTATACACATTTATTAACTATACACTTTATGTTGGATCTGCTGAGCTAAAGGATGATTCACTCAAACATCAAATTTTGTCTCCTATCAGAAACCTACAAGACATTTATTGCCATACATTATTATGATCTCGCATTACTTTCTGGTGTTGGGAGATCCTCTTCAAATACTAAAAGGAATTTATGGAACATACATAGCATTTGATGCTCAACAATCCAAAAAAAATTGATAAAACAAACTGAATTGTAAAATGATACTTACGGAGATATGTAGTTGGGTGTGCCACACATAGTAAAATGTTTTTCCTCTGGCCCTTGGAGTTGTGTGGCGAGACCAAAGTCTGCAATTTTCTGTTTAGAAGAAAAGATGCAACAAAAATCAAATAGGCTGTGCAAACATTTAAATGACTTCTGTTTTGTCAAAAACTTTCTCTGCCCCATTAAAAGAAAAAGTAACATTAGTCAAAATGTAATCTGTAATTTGTCTAGTTAAATAAAATCCAGGCAATTAGACAGCAATAAAAATGCTATTAACTCTTCAAGCATTCCAACACTAAATACAGTAAAAATGAAATGTGCACGATTCACTCACCCCAGCCATGTCCTTGGTCAGTAATAGATTCGACAAAGTCAGATCTCGGTGGACAATTCCATGAGAATGCAGATATAGGATACCTTCAACAATTTGTCGCATCAATCGACGTGCCTCCTCTTCCGTCAGCGATCTAGCGTGTGATCGAATATATCGCTGCAGCTCACCATTGTGACACATTTCCAAAACAAGATACACGTAATTGGCATCCTCAAAGAAATTGTACAGCTGTTGGAGACAAAGAAACAATAATGGTCGAAACACATATGTATGAACAAAATACAAAAAAATTGTGTCTAAAGCCTAAAAGAAAATTGTGTAGGTTTCATGACTTACCCTTTCAAAACTACTGGTCTGTCTTAATTCAAGCTCTTACAATAAAAATTCAAGTTATGAGTTTAATCAGCATCCATCTGTGGTAGTGTGCAGGATAATACAAGGATAATTTTCAAACATAATTTTTGTTTTACACTTTAAACATAAACAAGTAAAATTACCTCTAATATGGATGGGTGCTTCAGGCGTGAATGTATTTCAACCTCTTTTTTCACCCGAGCGTTCATGCCAGATGCTTTCATTACTTTCTTGTCAATCTACAGAGGAGGTAAAATAAACACAAAAAGAATATTTATTTACAAATATATATAGATTATCTGCATACTCTGTAACAAACTACTCACATGACATGCTACTTTCTTTTGATAAACTTCTTGTTCAAGCCGAACAAAAAAGGAAGAAAACATAGGTGAATACAAGATATAGAATGTAAGCATGTTACACCGAGTCGTACTAAGTATGATTACTTCACATTGATGTTACACAGGAAGGCGTGAACGGTACTATTCCAACTTTTTATTATTATTACAACCTGTTAAAAGTGTTGACCTAGGTAAATGAACATTCTATTCAAAAAGATTTAAATTTTCAATAATTAGCGTCACTTTTTGATAGAAGAATTCCACAGATGAAAATGATTTTGGGATCATTTAGAACGCAAGATGTGGTTACTTATTGTGGCCTGGCAACAGAGCCTTTGGCAAACGAAGAACAAACTCAAAATGATATAATAAAGATGTAGTATAAGTTGGTAAATAACATTCTATAATAATTGTTCTGCTTTCAATATATATGAAATTCTAAAAATAAAATTATATTTACCATTTTGATTGCAACTTCCATGCCAGTTTTGTTAGAACGAGCTCTGTATACGCAGGCAAATCCACCTTTGCCCAGCATGTTGAGGACCTGGTAGTCCTGTTTCAAAGTATACAAAAGGTTAAAAATATTAATGGTGGGTTGTATATGTAAGTAAGCATAAAAATTTAACAGTTAAAAGTAAAATGGCATACGTCTACTTACCCTATGGCATTAAAATAAACAAAATTAAAGGATCCTTTCCTTTTCCTCTACAGATGTATAAATAAGAGTGCTTTTGGTAAGGTAGGTCAAACACTGATGTCATCCTTTTTAATAATCAAACTTTAATCTTTGAGTGTGCAACGCAACTTTATGGCCTCGTATTTAATTTTAAAAAACAGTTGTCTAGTGAGGATTAACCCGTGTGGAGCTACCTATTTGATTCCATGACACACTGTGTGTTCGCGATTCACTTTGCCTAGACGATTCTTACGTCAACGCGCAAGGTTGCCTGGGCCTAAATGGCTGGGTTTTTTTATGCTGTGTGATCACTTAAAATTCTACTTAACTTTATAACTTATGATGTTAAGATGTGAAATCTATATATATTCTGATAAAGTGTTATTAATAAGCCAAGTAACACTGGTGAGTTTGAAAAAGCTGTCCTAAAGGCATGATAAATAAAGATTGGCAGCTGTGGTCAATTTGCATAAAAGCATAGCCCCATCAATACTTCTTCTACTATCGCGTCTAAATTGCAACACATTGCCTCTTTGTAGCATCACCAACACATCCCAAACCCCACGCTATTGACAGTGTGTAAAGGGGTGGTCAAAACAATTCGCTTTATAAAATCCTTTCGTTCTCTGTAACAGAAGGGTCTATTCTTCACACCATGAAACCTAACACCTCCTATCTACAGGGATGGGGACAAGCTCTGAAAAAAAAACCCTGAACTTTATCGCCCCCTTTAATACTTCAAAATAGTATTACGTAAGAGCATTGCATTTAAATACAAATACAAGAAATATAAAGAAGAGGGCCGCAATATAAAAAAAACCCAATGTTATCAGACATGTCAACTTTATAGAATCAAAATTCAAGAGAGATCTGTATCACTATCATCATAGTCCTGTAGTAGTACATTGTTGGACTGGCAAGACAGCGTTTTGGAGTTTGTTGAGGCCTTTATGGTAACTACCTCTATATCTACGGGTTTATTTTTCAAAAGTATATCAAACCATTATAGTCTTGCAGAATATTCTTCCTCTGGTTCTATAAAACATGAGTGAAAACTGCACATGTGCCATGTGCATGTTGTGCAAATAACAACCCATAGCAGTTATTAAAAAGGTGAGCCCCCTCTCTCCCCCTGATAAGCTCTAGCAAAATAATTACTCAAACACACACAAAACCAATGAAGTAAAACAACCCAAGAACAGATGAAAACAAATGAATAATCTCTTCTTTTCATTTACCTTCATTTCTTTACATTCAAATCCATCTCTTCTCAATCTCACCAAATATTCTTCATCCCCTTTTATTGCAGTCACTAATTTCAATCATATTTTCCATGTTTTCTTACTCACTTTCTTCCATGGCATTTTACTTTGCTGTCACTTTACTTCCCTCTAGAAGATTTTACTATAACTATAATATTCCCTAATATTCTCTTCAAGTATGCCACCCCCCCTCTCTCCACCTGGCTCAACAATGGCTACCTATAATGCAACATTCTTGGAATCAACTCCTAATCCAAGCTAAGCAATAGTAAGTTTTTTTTTAAAATGTCAACATGTGTGAGTTATCTCCCTTTATGGACGTGATTCGCAAAGGCGTGGACGTCAGTTGAACTTGTTTGTTTCTTTTTATTGAAGTTTACCCCCTCTAACATATACACTGATCTCAGATGAAAGTAAACAGCAAGATTAAATATTAGGTAAAAGAGGAAAAGGAAAGATGAAGAACCTACCAGTAGCACCCGCTATCTACCCACGTTGGAATTGAGTCTCGGATATTAAAAAGAAAAGCTCAAATCAAAGTAGCTTCACTTCATTAACTCAAGTCAAGCCCGAAACTTTCTACCACGTGACTAGCCCTAAAGTAATAACATGCGACCATGAAAAAAAATCAATACTCATGTAGTATTATAGCCCACTTGCTTAATATTAACACAATACTACTGGTGTCTGCGTTCATCAGGATGCTGTAGCAATCTTGCATTGTAGACCCTATGTGAGAGAGAGAGATTGCGTGTCTTTCTTATAAGCACGAAGAAGTGTCCTGCCTGTATGGGCTTTAACCAACCGATTTGAAAAAGGCAAAACCATTCGTAAAATAGTAAATGAGGCATAATTCTAGGAAAGAACAACAAAAAAAGCACGATTAAACTTGAAATCCTGAATGTTAAAGGTATGTAGATGTACTACTACTACTACGGTACCACTACTACTATTACTAGGCTCTCTCTCTTCTTCCTTTTCCCCTGTGTCTCTCATTAAACGGCGATAAATGATACTGTAATGACTCTCTCTCTCTGACCCTCCTGTTTGGGACATCCGTCCTAATTAGACTTAGACCCTATGTTTTCCCGGACAGCTGGTGCTTGTGTGTGTATAAAAAGGAAAGAAAAACACGGAGGAACTCCTCTATGCCAAAAAAACAACAGAAATCCCCATCCCATATGGGTTACGACAATGGCCGATGGCTATTCAGCCAATGAAGTTAGAATAGGCCTGCAGGCAACAGGTAAGACTAAAAAGAGGTCGGTCCGGTGGAAACAGTGTCGGCTCAGGCCTTGCCTGCGAGAACGACCAGTGACGCGCCATTTCCCCCTGAAACATAGACTCCTTGAGGCCATTTAAAAAATCTCGAAAGTCACATCTGAAAATCCTAGAGGTCCTTTCGAAGTGTCAAAAACCTGGAAATACGGGTAAAACTGGAAAATCCCCATCCCTGTATCTACTTGAACTCTACCAATATTCACTAATCCATAGAAAGCAAGCGTCAGTTTTCTCTAATATGATTGGCTGACCAATCAGAAAGCTGGTTTTAAACTTTTTTATTTGAGTCAATGAGTGGAAAAATAATGAAAATAGATACTTTGAGGGCATCCCTGATCCCCACGGAAATATCCAACCTTCATGTGATATGGTTTGCAGGAGGAAGACGTATATAGTCGGCCTATGCACTACACTCTACACGGTTCGTTAGTGAAGGACAGAAATAACAGTTCGTTAGTGAAGGACGGAAATAGCCGGTCATCGCGCCACAGCCGTTAAGCCTTGATCATAAAACAATGTTTGCAATAAGACAATAAGGAAACTTGCTGTTCCTGTATTGTATTAAAATAGGGATATATTCAAATTCCCTATAAATTATAATTTTAAAGACAAGACTTGGACTCACATCGAGTGTAACAACACCCATGCTACGTTCGGTTTCAGAGTCCTTTTCTGTTCTCTCTGAAATCTTCAGACGCTGGGTCATTGCAAGTAGTTACTGTGCCAGAGGAGATCTAAGATCTATATCTAGATCTACTAAACTCAACTTTGTTACCATAATATAAAATCCATCATATCTTCATCCTCTACAATATAATTTAAATTTAGAATCTAGATCTAGATGTAGACTAGATTCTAGATCTAGATACTGTAATCCTGTCCTTCCTTATCCTAGACTTTCAACTTCATAGAAATTTTTCAGAACACTTCATTTCCACCACTTTAAATTGGATTCCTCAAGCTCAGAATGGCAGAATCAAAAGAATCATACTCTAGATGTAGATCTAGCATCTAGTCCTATATCTTGCGTCCCTGTTTGTAGTAAAGTAAATCCCCTGCTAATCAGAACCAAAGCAAAAAATCCAGCTAGAATTTAGAATATCCAGCCAAAATACAAAAACAAAACAGCATAAATAACAACAATGATCTAGCTTTCTTCAATAACATTGGCTTCCGATATCAAATCTTCTAATTGCTGGGTTTTACAACAATTGCATCTAGAGCTAGAGCTAGAAGCTAGCTAGATCTAGAGGTAGACTAGATCTAGATCTAGATTCTAGCTGATAGCAAGTTTCAACATGTCAAATTAACGCCCCTGAATTGGTTGATCATTTCGCCATGCCAAAATCGTTTTCCAGATTTTACCTTGATTCCTTCAGAGAAATCATGATTTCTCTTGTTCTTAGAATTAATCATCCTGGAGTTAATGTTCTTGGATCAAATACAAGTTGATTTTTATTAAATCCCATTGGAAAACATGAAATAACAAAGGATGTAAGGCACGTCATCTTGTTGTTGTGTTGCCATTATTTTCAAACAACGCGCCTCTGCTCCGCAGTAAATAAAATAAAACTCCCGCAGTCACATAATAGCCTATGAACGTGCAGCATGTCTGTTACAGTCATGTAATTATTGCGTTTTTCATTTCATTATCAAAATAAATCTTTCCATTCTTTTTCTTGATTTTTTTATTTTTAATTTTGATGTAAACCTGTATAGGAAACCGGCAGAAATCATACGGCAGGGAAAACGTTAGTCACAAACCTACTGTCTAAGGTGTACCATCAAAGTCTTTGGTACCATTACGATATTGTTCCGTGACTCATATTACTCATAAATTCCGTTGGGACCTCCCTCTAAAGTATTCATTAGCATCTACACATCTCGCATCACTTGTTAGACAACATTTCTTAGCCATCGTGTAATTAACCTGGGTAGATACATCAAATTAGCGTGTTTTTGTTGATGGTTAACAGGAGTGCCTGTTTAAGCAACATGTTATATTGACATTGACAGACATATCATTGAATAATCTCTATTCTTATTTTTCCTCTGCAAAACGAGGTACATGAGGTACATACAATGTACGTAACATCATCGAAAGCGTGTGAAAGCTGCGAGCTCCCCGGGATCCCGTACCTCAATATCCTTTTCTCTTCCTGGTTTCTCTCCTTCCCCTCGTTCCCCTCTTCAATCATCCTACTCAATCCTCCTTTTTCTCCCTCTTCTCTTCCTCCTAACGAACCCTCGTTTACTCGTCTACGTTTGACATGATCGCGTAGGTAGGCTACTACACTGTATTTCCGTGACGACATATTTGCGTCTAGCTGGCCAACATTTGACGTGCAGAACGAACCTAATTAAACTTAATTTCGCATCTTTTGCTAAATATAGCGGGAGACGTACTTCGAAGAGCTAACTTGCGTTGTCTTCAGTAACTACCGGTATCTCTCTGTTCCGCCCCTTTTCGTAATCAGATAGGCCAAACACGATAGACATACGTGCAATGAGATATGTATGTCGGACGACTGTGTAGCGTTCAGATGGTGAATGCCTTGCCGTGCAAGTTTGCATCTTTTCCAGCCTTCTCATTAGTGGAAAATCTGGGACTCGAAATTATGACCAATCATAATTCTATGTGCCTTGCAATCATAATGCTTTATGAATGGCAACCTTGCAATCAGAATGCTTTGTGCAGGGTAGCCTTATCCTTTCAATTGCAAGTAGCATGGTGCCCACCAACTCAACGTTTCCTGTCAGGTCTGTCAATGCCAAATCCGATGACCACTCTTGACCACAGTGCCATCTCAGCACAGAGAGGAGTCCTGAAAATGACCAAGATCAAATCAAAACCATTGCGGTGGTTGTATTCATGCCATCTCATTTATTATAATCATCATCATTGTCGTTAACTTCATCATCCCCTTCTCATTGTTAATTACACGACGGAGCTACAATGCAACATTTGATTAAAGAAAGAACTCACTTGAGGATTATCCTAGATCATTGATGTCACATCATCATCATCACCACCACTACCACCACCAGTACCACCACCACTGCCACCGCCATCATCATCATTGTGTTGTCATCATCATCTTTATCATCACCATTATATTCTTCTTCTCCTCCTCTTCCTTATAAGCACCATTCTTATCCTCCTCCTCCTCCTCCAACTTATCATCATCATCATCATCATCATCATCATCATCATCATCACCATCACCATCATCCTCATCCCGTCACCACCATCACCACCACAACCACCACCATCATCATCATTATCATAACCGTCACCTTTATCATCATCATAAACGAGAAAAAAGAAATCTACAACCAAACTCCAGTACATGTATCATCATCACTACTAGAAATAAATATAACTACATGTATAACAAAATGAATAACAACAGTAGCAACGGTCATCGCTACGACAGTCCATATAAAACAGGATTCGTCATTCTGTCGACCTAAATGTGTTTATACATGCAGGCATGTCTATCATCTTGACATATTGGCGTTGGCGGCCGAGTGGTTAGGCTGCCGGACTTGATATCATGAGGTCCATGGTTTGAATCCTAGAAAAGCTACTTCCGACGTTGTTTTCTTTGGGAAAGACATTTAACAGGTAACATTTAAATTTAACATTTAACATGTGACATTTAACATTTAACATTTAACATTTAACATTTAACATTTAACATTTAACATTTAACACGTAACTTTTAACATTTAACATTTAACATTTAACATTTAACATTTAACAAGTAACTTTTAACATTTAACATTTAACATTTAACATTTAACATTTAACATTTAACACGTAACTTTTAACATTTAAATTTAACATTTAACATTTAACATTTAACAACGTTTAACTTTTAACATTTAACACGTAACATTTAACATTTAACATTTAACATTTAACATTTAACATTTAACATTTAACATTTAACATTTAACATTTAACATTTAACATTTAACATTTAACATTTAACATTTAACATTTAACATTTAACATTTAACATTTTAACATTTAACATTTAACATTTAACATTTAACATTTAACATTTAACATTTAACATTTAACATTTAACGTTTAACATTTAACATTTAACATTTAACATTTAACATTTAACATTTAACATTTAACATTTAACATTTAACATTTAACATTTAACATTTAACATTTAACATTTAACATTTAACATTTAACATTTAACATTTAACATTTAACATTTAACATTTAACCACTCGACCCAGATAACAAATTAACATTTAACATTTAACATTTAACATTTAACATTTAACATTTAACATTTAACATTTAACATTTAACATTTAACATTTAACTTTAACATTTAACATTTAACATTTAACATTTAACATTTAACATTTAACAGAAAACAGGATAACATTTAACTTTAACATTTAACATTTAACATTTAACATTTAACATTAACATTTAACATTTAACATTTAACAGATTTAATATTTAACATTTAACATTTAACATTTAACATTTAACATTTAACATTTAACATTTAACATTTAACATTTAACATTTAACATTTAACATTTAACAGCTAACGTATCATTTAACATTTCGTCGTTTAACATTTAACATTTTCGTCATTTAACATTTAACATTTAACATTTAACATTTAACATTTAACATTTAACATTTAACATTTAACATTTAACATTTAACATTTAACATTTAACATTTAAGAAGAACACCAACATCAACATTTCACACCATCGATCTTTAAACATCATTAACCACCAACATTTAACATTTAACATTTAACATTTAAAACATCTTAACCAATAACCTTTCCATTTCACCATTTAACATTTAACATTTAACATTTAACATCAACATTTCTTCACCAACACCTTAACATTTAACATCAACATTTAACATCTTAACACCAAACATTCATAACATCGTCTTCACCATCATTTCCTCATCAACATTTCTTCATTTACCTTCAACCTCATTTAACATTTAACATTTAACATTTAACATCACCACATTTCATCCATTTAACATCGTCTTCACCAACACCTTCATCCTCATCACCATCGTCTTCACCATCATCAAATCCTCATCATCACTTCATCGTCACCCTCATCACCTGTCTTCAGGCTACCTTCATCCTCATCACCATCGTCTTCACCATCATTTCATCCTCATCATCATCGTCTTCACCAACACCTTCATCCTCATCATCATCGTCTTCACCAACCATTCATCACCATCGTCTTCACCATCGGAACTGCATCCTCATCATCGTCTTCACCATCACCTTCATCAGATCATCATCAGATTGATATTCACCAAGTTCATCCTCATCATTCGTCTTCACCAACACCTTCATCAATCACCATCGTCTTCATGACCTTCATCCATCAATCGATTACAATAACATCCTCATCATCATCGTCATCACCATCGTCGTCATCCTCATCGTCGTTGTCATCACCTTCATCCTCATCAATCGTCTTCACAATACCTTCATCGAAGAACGGAAAGGACCAACCATCTCATCATCAAACCATCACCCTCATCATCATCGTCTTCACCATCACCTTCATCCTCATCACATCGTCTTCACCATCACCTTCATCATCATCACCATCGTCTTCACCAACCATCCTCATCATCCACATCGTCTTCACCATCATCTTCATCCTCATCACCATCGTCTTCACCATCACCTTCATCCTCATCACCATCGTCTTCACCATCACCTTCATCCTCATCATCATCGTCTTCACCAACATCTTCATCATCATCATCATCGTCTTCACCAACACCTTCATCCTCATCATCGTCGTTGTCATTGCCGCCATTACCACCATCATCGTCATTCTCATCACTATGACCATCATCATAATAATCATCATCCTCATCAACATCAAGAATAACACCAGCAACAGCAATACATCAACAATACATACAATAACGGCGGGTACAGCAAATACGATTGCGCCGGTGCTGTGATTTACATCATCCAGAAAGCAATACCGGACTATTTTACCATAGCCAGTAGAGAGTTATATATCATTTTAAACATGCGATTAATAGTGACACAATGACATTTAGTTATGGGTTTGGGTTATACTTATTTTCAAAATGTCCCCACCTATTATTGTTGTGCTCTTCCCACGCGGGTGTAAATATACGGGGCCTAGATGTTTCAAATGTCCCCAATTAACACATTGTCATGGGTGTAAATATACGGGGCCTAGATGTTTCAAATGTCCCCAATTAACACATTGTCATGGGTGTAAATATACGGGGCCTAGATGTTTCAAATTGTCACGTGATACGATCTTCTTTCAAGGACTTGTTGTATTGGAGCGGCTCATTCATGATGTCAAGGACTTGTTGTATTGGAGCGGCCCATTTATGATGTCAAGGACTTGTTGTATTGGGGCGGCCCATTTATGATGTCAAGGACTTGTTGTATTGGAGCGGCTCATTCATGATGTCAAGGACTTGTTGTATTGGAGCGGCCCATTTATGATGTCAAGGACTTGTTGTATTGGAGCGGTTCATTCATGATGTCAAGGAATTTCAAAGAAAAATATTGACTGTGCGGTGTTGGAATTTCAGTTCAAAACAATGATGAGCAAAACAGTGTTTTTTTATGGTGATGGGAGGTCTTTTGCAGGCTAGACCTTCATCTCATGGTGTCACATGTGACTGAAATTAAGAAACAAGACGATTGTTGAGACTAGTTACAAAAATCTTTAGATTACATTTCTTAACAGGTTGGAAGTTGTCAAAACTTTCAATGCAGCCATCAAAAACAAACAAATCTTCGTCAGAAAGAAAGCTGTAGAACTTTGCCGCTGATATCACCATGGGCGTAATACGGGGGTTCACAAATATTAATAAACAATAAAATAATTGTATGTTGTTGCTCTCTCAACTGTGATTAATCTTTTAAAAAAATGTAATAATGAATCGATGACATAAGAAATTAATAATTTCTAGAAGGCTTACTAAGGTGGGGATCATGATAGATGTGGTTCTACTGAAAGGGTCATGATAGGTTTTTAAATTTTGAAAGGGTGATGATAGGTTTGTTAATACTGAAAGGGTCATGATAGGTTTGTTAATACTGAAAGGGTGATGATAGGATTGTAAATAATGAAAGGGTGATGATAGGTTTGTTAATACTGAAAGGGTGATGATAGGTTTGTAAATAATGAAAGGGTGATGATAGGTTTGTTAATACTGAAAGGGTGATGATAGGTTTGTTAATACTGAAAGGGTGATGATAGGTTTGTAAATAATGAAAGGGTGATGATAGGTTTGTAAATAATGAAAGGGTGATGATATGTTTGTAAATAATGAAAGGGTGATGATAGGTTTGTTAATACTGAAAAATGATAGGTTTGTAAATAATGAAAGGGTGATGATAGGTTTGTAAATAATGAAAGGGTGATGATAGGTTTGTAAATAATGAAAGAGTGATGATAGGTTTGTAAATAATGAAAGGGTGATGATAGGTTTGTAAATAATGAAAGGGTGATGATAGGTTTGTAAATAATGAAAGGGTGATGATAGGTTTGTAAATAATGAAAGGGTGATGATAGGTTTGTAAATAATGAAAGGGTGATGATAGGTTTGTTAATACTGAAAGGGTGATGATAGGTTTGGTACTACAGAAAGGGTGATGATAGGTTTGGTACTACTGAAAGGGTGATGATAGGTTTGGTACTACTGAAAGGGTGAAGATAGGTTTGGTACTACTGAAAGGGGTGATGATAGGTTTGATACTACTGAAAGGGTGAAGATAGGTTTGATACTACTGAAAGGGTGATGATAGGTTTGATACTACTGAAAGGGTGATGATAGGTTTGGTACTACTGAAAGGGTGATGATAGGTTTGATACTACTGAAAGGGTGATGATAGGTTTGGTACTACTGAAAGGGTGATGATAAGTTTGGTACTACTGAAAGGGTGATGATAGGTTTGGTACTACTGAAAGGGTGATGATAGGTTTGGTAGTACTGAAAGGGTGATGATAGGTTTGGTACTACTGAAAGGGTGATGATAGGTTTGGTACTACTGAAAGGGTGATGATAGGTTTGGTACTACTGAAAGGGTGATGATAGGTTTGATACTACTGAAAGGGTGATGATAGGTTTGGTACTACTGAAAGGGTGATGATAGGTTTGGTACTACTGAAAGGGGTGATGATAAGTTTGGTACTACTGAAAGGGTGATGATAGGTTTGGTACTATTGAAAGGGTGATGATAGGTTTGGTACTACTGAAAGGGTGATGATAGGTTTGGTAGTACTGAAAGGGTGATGATAGGTTTGGTACTACTGAAAGGGTGATGATTAGGTTTGGTACTACTGAAAGGGTGATGATAGGTTTGGTACTACTGAAAGGGTGATGATAGGTTTGGTACTACTGAAAGGGTGATGATAGGTTTGGTACTACTGAAAGGGTGATGATAGGGTTGGTACTACTGAAAGGGTGATGATAGGTTTGGTACTACTGAAAGGGTGATGATAGGTTTGGTACTACTGAAAGGGTGATGATAGGTTTGGTACTACTGAAAGGGTGATGATAGGTTTAGTACTACGGAAAGGGGTGATGATAGGTTTTGTACTACTGAAAGGGTGATGATAGGTTTAGTACTACGGAAAGGGTGATGATAGGTTTGGTACTACTGAAAGGGTGATGATATGTTTAGTACTACGGAAAGGGTGATGATAGGTTTAGTACTACGGAAAGGGGTGACGTAATAGAACAGTTGGGGAAAGCCTGGCCTTATGCCGGTTAGCGTTATTATAAAAAAATCTGTATGCAAGTACATTGTACCGGTATATTATGTCTATCACGCGTTTAGGGCCAGCATCCAGTATTGTGCCACCTGTGTTACCAGTGTTAGTGTTAATCTCTTTTCGTCCCCTAACCATTCTCAGTTGGACAAAGTGGTAGAAACAGTATGTTCATCAAATTTCGAAACCATGGGTAGGATCGGGTCAGGTGTGGGTAAAGTATCCTACCTTTTGTTTTCATTGTGAAAATAGGAAAATAAAGCCAACAAAAAACCCCAGAAAACAACAACAACAACCAACACCCCCCCCCCCCCCCCCCCCCCAGCCACAAAACATATTATTGACATTGTGTCTCATGATGCCGGAATGATTCACAAACTCTCACCCTATCCCCTCCTTGTTTCGCAACTGGATGCCTAGATGTGTTTGTGTGTGTGTGTGTGTGTGTGTGTGTGTGTGTGTGTCTTTCCTATCTATTCTCTTCGTCATAGTATTTATTCCCTTGAAAGGTACGGTAAATTTAAATGTGTGCTAGTATTCTTCAACTCATTATACTCCATCATCCGGTTTTCCTGTGTTTTCAATGTCGGCCGATCTGTGGGGGCATCCACACATCAATACTTCTTCCCTTTTGAATTAGAGCATGGCGGCTTCCTTTCACTTGTCTCCCCACCCCCGCCCACTCCTAAAACTAATTGCCTCTCTTGTTTTTCCCCTCGTTTCCATAAAACAATCTAACCCCACCAGTGAATGGTATATTGCTTTTTAAAAAAAAAGTTGCAAAGCCTTTCTCAATGTGGACAGCAACACTAAATATCATTCCCCGATTTCATTACATAACCTTGTATGTAAACTAGATACTAATGAGTTGGGGTTAAATTTGAAATAAAATGGAAATTACGTAAGAAAAGTAGTTTATCAGTCACATTTTGCTGTGGTCTTATTTTATTTTCTCTTATGAATTCTAAGGAATTGTTTTTGCTTTTGTGACAGAAGATACTCATTCCGTTTGATTCGTGTCCACACAATGGGTGTAAAGTAAAACGCATTCAAAGCCATTATAGCTCATAGAGCTGAAGCTTATCCCAGTTTCCGTAGCACGAGCGGAACAGATGATGATACATTTGATCCCCTCCTGGACATGCCGCTAATCTGACGCAGAATTTTATACCCAAGCTAGTACTTGTACTCATTTGCACCTGGGTAGAGGGAGAAAATGCGTGTTAAGTATCTTTCCTAAAGAACACAACGTTGGACCTAGCTTTACTAGGATTCGAACCCGGGACCTCATGACCCCAAGTCCGACACTTAGCCACTGACGTCACACACAATAAGTTTAAACACAATAAATCATAATTCTTTTTACAGATGGCCGGTCTATGTCCTCGTCGAAAAGGAAGCCGACGAGTTGACTCTTTTTTTGTGTGGCCGTGGTAACTCTAGCTTGTGTACTCGACCAGCAAGGTGGGAATCTGCTCTTGAAAATAGTTAGTGGCCAATGACCTGGCATGTAAACAAATAAAGTATGCGTCATGACAATGATTGGGGTTACCTGAGGTCAAACCAGACCGGTCGGTTTTGCTATGGGACTTGTATTTTCCTATGTGACACTTGGTGTGTTGTGACAATATCATCTTTGACGATCCGTGTGGACACTTTGTAATAATTAGGTTGCATACGAGAGCGCTACTTTTTCACTTTGCGATGAAGTACGGTAATGGTATTCGTTATGTCTGAAGGACGGTGCATATTCTATTATCGTCGTGAAAGCAAATAAACGTGAGTACTGTAAAGAATTGGGATTGAGCAAGGAGAGGTACGGGGGAAGAAAAAAATAAAGAGAGGGGGTTGAATGTGATATGAGATGGAGGGAGTAATTATTCGAATAACAATAAAGACCGGGCAATGCATATTTAATTATTACTAATATAAATATTATCATTCCTATTAACAATAAATACAAATTAAATCAATTCAAACAAGTAAGGGGCAAATGATACAACAGCTGAGAATAAAAACTGGCTCTCCGAAAGAACGAAGAAAAGGTATTTAAGGCTACTCAAATGTGATATGGAACTGCATCGAAAACATCTGAATGTGTGTCAACGGTAAATCATGTAGTCGGATTTGGTATTGAGATGTTAGTGGGAAGGTTATTCTCTGTTTTTCATGGGGAGCGCGATACGGAAATAATTGAAGGTATCGAATATAAAAGGGCGTTCTAGAAATTTCACGACCATCATCGTCATATGCCCCTAGGTCTACTCTCACCAACCGACTGCCTCGTTCTGTCTCACGTGTGTTCTAGAAATTTCATACACACCGTCGGCACACAACACATGCCGGTAACTATAAATACTAATTATTCGGAAAAAGATCAGTAATTGTGTATTTTTTAGAAGTACAGTTGTAAATATTTCAACAAGGTAAGCATATTTTTTAATCTAAATGTTCGTTGATTTAATTAAATCCCACCAGGATTTCTGTTATTTCACTTCACTACTGACAATGACTATCTCAGGGACCCAGGCTACCACCACCTTCCTTTATTATAATTCAGGGTCTTCAGTCGAAATTTTTTTCTGTATAGTTGATCCCACATTTACCGAACTTTCCTAACATCTATCTAAATTTGGACATTTAGTAATGTAGGAGCAGAGTTAGAATCTAGATTCTAGTCATCGCTTGTGAAATTTTAATCTAATCAAGTTTCAATTAAAATTTCTCTCAGCTCTAGACTAGCTTTAGTTTAGTTTTTAGGCTCATACTGACTAGATCTAGATCTACTTCTCGATCTAATCAGACAGGTTGACTCCACAGGTTATCATGTGGGAGGAGTCCCATCACAAAGAGATTTTGTTAGGTGAATGTAGGTTTAGTTTTAGGATCTAGATCTATATATAAGTAGAAGGCACAGCCGGCACAGTTTAAACAAAGAATGATATGGAGAGCTAAAAAAGACTTTACTTAGAAAGTCACTTTAGACTTTTAGTTTTAGTAGAATCTTCAGAAGAGAACCCCCACATCAAGCTCACTACAGTTAAACTTTGGAAAGGCTATGATGGATAGACCTAAATGCTAGTTTGCTACAACACTCTGTTAATCGTGATTTCCTGTTTAGTGTTTGTCTGCTACAAATCTCTCAGCTATTGATAACGTCTGTCTTTCGTTCATCATCTTTCGAAATTGATTATTGATTGCAATAAAACCATTTTTGGATACAATAATCCTTTTAGAATTACAGAGCTGAATCAAGCGGCCATTATCTCTAAATATCACTTTTGTCAGCTCCACAGCTGTTGGAATGCAATGCCTGAGGGACCTACTCTTGGCTTGGATGGGAGGGTGGAGGGGCTGGTGGGGGTGTATGTGTGTCAGAGATTGTGATAGATGTTAAAATGATAGCTGTATCCGACTAGGAACTCCATCATTCAGTTGTTTGTAAGTTCATTTTCCATGCAATTGTTTTATTCTCTGTTACTGATACATGAGTACACTCAAACATTGTTAAAATAATAGCTGTATCCGACTACGAAACTCCTTCCTTCTGTCGTTTGTAAGTCCATGTTTCATGTTATGTTCTCTGCAACATGATACATGAATACACCTAAACCTCATTATAAGGTTATTCTCGCTTACCACCAGATTTTTGTATTTATACGGATCTGGCACTATACAAAAATAATGAAAAATATCTGTATACACCGCAATGCGTCAATAATTTGGCAGTAACGTTCTGTACTAACTATTGTAAAACACAACTCGTTATACCGTTGCAGTGCATCACAACCTCCTTCCCTGTAGTGATGCAAGCGAATAGAAGTAGAATCTAGTTTGGCTTGGTCACAGACCACGGAGTCAACGGTACGCACAGTAAGCATCACTGCCATGTTTGTCTTAGTTCTTTTACACTTACAGAAAGGAAACTGACACTGGTTACTCAAGGCTTTTTTATTTATTAGAATGACGTTACTGAATGTTTGGATGTTTGCCGTCCACTGCTTAGGCGAAGGTCAGCCGAAGGTAGAGTAGTATCGGCATAGACTCAGATCGCGTCATCTTGACAATAGCTTGGCGGGGTAGGCATGGCTATGGCTGGGTTAAATAAAGTGGCGAGAATTTGGCTTCACAACAGTGTTATAACCTAGGCTTATCCTACTACCACTAATACTACAAAAGCCTTTTCACATACATTGTCTTGTAAGTGATAATTTTTCCCCCTACTTGATTGATCAAATATTGATTATCTGCTAAAAAGGGAGTTTTGTTATAACACCATTCCCTTTTATAATATCACAAAAGTTGATAGTATAACGGGTTTGAGTAATAAATGAGAGAGGATAAAATTGGAGGGATAGATGAACACAAAATAGTGAAGGAGAATTCTATTTTCTCTTCTTTAAATTGAAAATTCCATGTTTTTACACTGACAAAATCCTGTGATAATTTGATTGCCTTCTATTAATTTATTATTATACTAAGTTTTAAGAATAGTGATAATTTAATCAATTTCATTTGAATATTGTATTGTTCTTTTAAACTTTCTTATTTTCCTGTTCTTGTCCTCTCAACATTTAGTAATCATGTCAGTTGTTGGAATTGATCTCGGAACATTTTCAAGCTATATTGGAGTAGCAAGGGCTGGAGGAATTGAAACCGTCGCAAATGAATATAGCGACAGGTGCACTCCGTAAAAGTAAAATTACACAAAAGTTGTGCAATTATATGTGATAGTATTTAATGTGCTTGTATTTTTTTCAGACGATTTCAGACAGCTAAGTTAATGGATGGATCTATTATATTTTTTTGCTCATATGAACAAAAGGAAGTTATTTTCACAATTACATTAATACTATTGTCACGATATTCGTATACTTTTCAGAGAATAATCCTCTGACGGCCGAGTGTCCGAGGATTCATTCAAATATAACATTACTCGACTGTGTGTTCAAAGTCTCTTAACTTTGTGGAGCAATACAACAGTTGATAAGTTTAAAAAATAATTGAAAAGATACTTTCTTTCTCAAAGCTTTTTTTACTGTAAACATATTGGGTTTAGTTTTTTTTCGACACTTGCTTCCAGCAATGCAATGTATGTCTGTGAAAATAGATTAAATCCCTAGTAATTTAACTAAATTACGCCCAGGAGAGGCCATATTTAAGCTGTACAAGTATGCCATTTACATCCCTGTTATGGGTGTACTTTGAGTGACATTCAACATAACATTACCGACTGTGAAAGTTGCCTTTCTTCGCTTTTTTAACGCAGCATCATTTTCTTTGATTTTCTCAAAAGTCCATCACTGCCTAGATCTAGCTCAATCTAAAATTGGACTTAAACGGTTTACAGCTTTCCCCTTCTATATGTTTAAAAAAAAAAATCTTTATTTGGACTTGTCTTTGGTATCATTGATATTGTTCTATTTGATGTACAATTAAAACAAAAAGTTAATGTCTTGTTACATGTTCCTAAATCTGTCCTCTTTGCAGATCCTATGTTTCGCTAGGGGCTAAAGAAAGAGCTTTTGGTGCTTCCGCCAAGCAGCAAGCAGTTACAAATTTCAAAAATACGGTTTGCGGCTTCAAGCGTGCCCTAGCCAGAAAATACAATGATCCTCTTGTTCAACGGGAAATCAGTCGAAATTTTAGACCTAACACAGTTGGACAATCGAGTAATGGAGATGCAGTGTTTAAGGTAATAACGTTTGTTAATTTTGTTGCTGTTTTGCTTTCATTAACTGCTTACTTTTGTAAGCAGGCACTTGCTACCATAAGCTTACAGAGCTTAGAACATTACCCATAGTTATTTTATCTTATCTGTCAGGACATGAATATTTGTGTAGGCCTGTGTCAAGCAATATGAAATGATCTCTGCGCACCCATTAGTCTTAATGATTGATATTATATTTTAAATTCAAGTCAAATGTTAACTTTTAGCATGTATGCCCCTCTACAAGTGTGACGTTTCTCTTGCTTTTGGCCAATGAATTTGTGTACACTTTTGCTTGTGCGAGCAGTGACATGTGAAATGATTTTTGCTTGAAAGATGTTTACAATTAAACAGTGACAGGATGATATTAAGACTATTTTTCCTCTGAGAATATTGTAATCAGTACGACTCCTTAGGTGCCACAAGATTGCTTTTGATGTCACATTAAAAGCACATCATGCAGCTCCTGATAGTGCTGTGTAATTATCGATGGAAGTGGGAAGAATATCAAGATTAAACAAGAGATATTTGAATATATTGGTGTGCTCATACCAGTTGTTTTTCATTCAGTTTATCGATTGATTTCATGACTTTGGCTTCTAGCAGATGCTAAATGTTTGTGAATTGTGATTTTCTTCCATTTTGAACCGTATTACACAAGATTTCTCCCATGTTGCTTATCACAATTTATTGGCTTTTAATGAAAATTGTAGTTTTTGTTCTGGCCGTTTTAATGTCTTGTTGTTTGCTTCCAGTTGTCCTATCTAGGGGAGACCAGAGACATAAGTCCTGCTCAGCTTACTGGCATGCTTCTCAACAAACTCAAGTTTACGGCTGAAACCGGTCTCCAAACAAAAGTCAATGATGTGGTTGTATCTGTAAGTATGTTCGGTACATTTTGGTTGTGAGGAAGAAGGTGTAATATTTAATTAGCTTGATTTCAGGCTAGTAAATTTCATTTTTAAAATTTAACTGCAACTGTTCCTGCAACATCCATGTGTTCGTGCATTCATTGTACATGAGGATTGTTTGGGATTTGCTAGACTTTTGAACTTTTCTTGTTCAGCGTTTTTATTCAGAGGAAATAATTATAATACACCTTACAAGACATGGCTTACTAAAATTGTTGTCCAAACCTGACAGGAAGTTTAGTTATTATCTTTTGGACGGGCCAATTATAAACTGAAAATTGAAACAGAAGAAGAAATTATTCTATGGTTTCAAGTATGACAAAGGGTTGCTTTCCATGTTTCATCTTTTTGCCTTTTATGGCGCACATGTGTGTGAATTATTCTTTTCTCAATGTGTGTTTCTAGGTTCCAGGGTTCTATACAGATGTGGAACGAAGGGCGTTGTATGATGCTTGCCAGTTGGCTGGATTGAATTGTTTGAGGATTCTCAATGATACAACAGCAGGTAACACTTTTCACAGTGATGAAAATTTTCCGTTTATTGGCGGAAATCCGTGTCTTTTTCAGCATTCAGAGGGAGTTTCCTCTTTTTAGATTTATTTATTTATTCATTTTTTATTTTTGTATGGTTTCATACAGTTGAGATTACAGATATTGAAAATGCTACAAATTTGGTTTCATGCAGTTGAGATTGCCCTTTGATCTCCAAAAGGTTAGCATGTCTGCTTTCAAATTAAGAAGACAGTACACTATTCTTTAATCTTGTAACTCATTGTCACACAGGTAAGTCCATAGACTCCATATCCTATGCCATTCACCGAATGACTTCAAATATACTTTCTTATACGTGAGACATTATGAGCTTGTAGTCATGAAGATGTTGGCTCAACAGCTAACTTGTAGATTTTTACATAACGTGTGTATTCTGTTGTTAAATGTTTGTAGTTTTGACAGCTAACTTGTAGGTTTTTACATAACGTGTGTATTCTCTTGTTAAATGTTTGTAGTTTTGCGGTCCTCACTTAACAGTTGTAAATGAGTATTTGGTCGAAGATGACGTCAGTACGTACCAAATATTAGCTTCTCTATGAACTCAGGAGTTACTTTCTGTATTTGTCCGTAATTCAATCGGTATTATCTGGGTCGTCAAGGGGATACGCTTTTTTTTTTTTTTGGTTAAATTATGCACATGTGTAATCAGTGCATTGAAACATATAGTTATATCGTGTTGTTTAATTGTTTGCCATGGAAACAGTCGCCATCTTGAATATTTATGGGTTTTTTTGTTTACACGTTATTTTACATCACTATTTAGAAAAACGTAGTGACCAAATCGCTCTAAACTTCACATACAAGTTGTGCAAGGTAATGACTAAAAACTTTCAAAACAAAATTCAGGCTTTTAGTTATATTTATGTTTTGATGATTTGTTTAGTTTGTCATATAAAACAAATACAAAGTAATCATGAAAACTTTTTTGTGTGTAAAAAATATACTTTTTCCGGAAAACTTAAAAAAAAAGTTTCTTTGTACAGTAAATGGCTATCTACATGTGAACAAAATATGTACAAATAAGGCTAAACAGCGAAAAAAAGTTTACAAAATAACATTTTGAGAAAAACGCAATTGAAATGCCACAACACTAAAAGCATGCAAAACGCATGTTTCACACAACTTTGGCTCACAAGAGTTTTTCGCTTCTGATATCAAACAACATGAAACATTCATGTCGAACCATTTTGGAAAACGACTATGGGAACCACCATGTGTGATCGTGCAAGAGCTATGTTGATTGGTTGAACGGGTCAGCCGTGAGAGAGAAGGAGAGACTTTGCGACTGTCTACCCGGATGTTTGTGGCATTTGAGCGTAATCTTAGGCCATATATGGAAGTTTGGGCTTTCTAAGCACTGCTCAATACAATAATATTGTACTATAGTGAAATAATACCATTGTCGCTGACTGTCTAGTCTCAGCATGAAAGCACAGGTCATACGACAATGTGTGTAATGGTAATGTAGGACGTTCCTTCAAGGGGTTATAGGTTTGTGAGGGCCTCAAAATAAGGCAAAATACGATAATTTGTCATGAAACTCGAGACGGTTGTTGTTTTCAAAGACTGGTTTTGCACAGAAAAGTGGAACTAGAAAGAAATGCCATAACCTCGATTTTGATATTTAGACCCTAAATGGCCTATTTCAGGTGCCGTATATCCCCTTAAGTGAAGCCTTCTATAATGCACATTACATCATGAACTTGCATCATAGCGGTTAAATAATGTTTCTTTTTACTACCTCTTCCTTTTCAGTTGCTCTCGCCTATGGCATCTACAAGTCAGATCTACCTGCTGAAACTGAGAAGCCGAGGAATGTCGTCTTTGTAGATTTTGGCTATTCATCAGTCCAAGTATCTGCCTGTGCATTCCACAAAGGGAGACTAAAGGTAATGTCGCTTCCACCATTGTCCCCCTTTTTTGCAGCAGGACATTTCATATTTGAAGAAACGGCATACATTTATTTCTGTTCTTCTTTCGTCCTACAATTCATTTCTAGTGACTTGATTTTTCACAACTTTTAAAATGTGTTGGTTGTTTTTTTTAATTCTCAACGGTTACCCAAATTTTGAATATTATCTTCTTTTTTTTTACAGGTTCTTGCAACATCCTTTGCAAAGGATATTGGTGGACGTGACTTTGATGAATTAATTGTGGAACGTATGGCGGCAGAATTTAAAAAGAAATACAAAATTGATGCTCTCTCTCGACCCAAAGCATACATTCGCCTTACTCAGGAATGTGAAAAGCTCAAAAAGCTAATGAGTGCTAATGTACAGCCTATACCATTAAATATAGAATGTTTCATGGATGACAAGGATGTCAGTGCTAGTATGACTAGGTAAGAACAGAATTTTTCTTCTTTAAACATAAACGCATGTTTTCACCTTGGTTTCACTAGAAGCAGTGTATCTCATGAATGATTTTAATTTTTTAGAAATCGCTTTATTTTTGTTTATGGGATTTGGGGAGTGCTATTGTCATGGAATCTCAAAGCTTTTTCTTTCTTTCTGAGTCTGTAGGTTATTTGAGTGGAGAACTTTCCTCTTCCCTTATGATGTTAAGGCTAATGATGTCTAGTAAATGCAAAGGTCACACAACCCAAGGTCCTTTGCAAATAGAATAGGGAGCATTTTGTTGATGTCATGTAATTGATTAAGACATGCTTTCGTGATAGTTATAAACTTGGGCACTGGTCAGAGGCCTATAATTTTGTCTTGCCTCTTACCTGGCACCTTTTTTATGGTCAATTTACCTCTGCTGAAGTTGTAACACCACCTGAATTTGTTTCACACAGAACTGAGTTTGAAGAACTTGGAGCTCCGTTGTTGAAAAGGATCCAGGATGCTCTCCAGGCAGTTTTGGATAATGCAAGTATGTCACTTTGATCTGGAGTTAGTCCTATCACAGGTTTAGATACTTGTGGTTATTTACGAGATGCAATTTTAAACAAAATGGAATGAGAATTTTTTCTTAAAATTTTTTATTTTATTTCATATCCTGCATGTTAAGTATCTTCAGATACAGCAGACATGTATTTCTAATTCTTGATGAATGATATTTTTGCGGTTGCCATCTCTGTTGGTCTCTGGTTTTTAAATTTTTTATTTCACCTCATTTTCATTCCCAGTTTGAAGATGAGAGACAGTAGATGCACAATGTAGCATTACGCAATAAATAGCTAGCATTAGGCAATAAATGGCTAGCACTGCTGTTAGTCTCTCATTCACCTCTTGCTAAAGTCATTTATGTCAGTTGGGAAAGAGTCAAGCAAGTCAGAAATTATCAGCCTGTGAGTTTTAGCTGATGGATTCATAAGGAACAATTTGTTGGGTTGCAATAGAAATATTTTAAGATGGATCAAGGCGAAATTTATTCTGATTGATGGTTGTGAGCAGGGTTCAATTGGGACTCTGTTATGACATGTCTCTAGACCGGGAAATGTTGAAGTATGATCAGCACTAACTTATATTGATGATGTAAATTCTGTTACATTCTGTTTTCTTTGTCAAATAGAAATTAAGCCAGCCGATGTACATTCTGTCGAGATTGTGGGAGGTTCATCTCGGATCCCGGCTTTCAAGCAAGTGGTAGAGAAAGTCTTCAGCAAAGAGCCCAGCACGACTCTCAATGCTGATGAAGCCGTGGCTCGGGGCTGTGCTTTGCAGGTTTGAACGTTTGCATTTATTTTTGTACCCCATAGCAAGAGAAATTCTTTGTGTAGTGCCAAAATCCACTAAGGTACTAATTATATCACAATAATTGGATAATAGGATCAACAAGATATTATCCAAGATTAAAACAATATAAGAAAATTTAACAAACAGCGATTTTAAAATGGGTGAAGTCAGTAGTCAAAGGCAAGGTGTCTGCCTCTCAGCCATAAAGTAGTGAGTTAAAGCCCCTCCAACGGTTGATAAATTTTCTCAATTTGTTTAGAGTAAAATCTACCCCCTGGTTCAGGTAGGTGGATTGACACCTAGTCCTGTCTGAGGCGGACCATAAAAAGGAGGTCCCGTGTGCAGATCACAACACTGTGCACTCCTTCGGTTTCCTTCGGTTGTTTTCAGGGCAGTCCAGGCAAAAATCTTTTAAATCCTACCAAAAAAACCAGAGATCACTTTAGTTGTGGACATGGGTAAATCAATTCAAATGCACCTCTCCACGGGCAACCCACTGAGATTTTTTAAAACGGGGGTGACAGGATCTGAGAGTTTTGTTTTAATGATGAAACAGGCTGCTTTTTAAAAATATTTTAAAGTTTGAAATATTTAAAGTTAATTGATACCTTTTGAGTGCAGTTTCTTGTATTACTAGGGCGATGGCAAACTGCCACTTTGTGCCGTACTCTTAGAAAGACCCTGTGCTCAACCTTGAGTAATGGACTTACTTTTATCTTGTAACAAGCTTGTGTTAAACAATGGTTAGTGATTAGCGTTTTGTTTTGTTGAGAAACATGTCAATCTCTCTTTTCTTGGTCTCGTTATCATATTTTGTCCAATGTAGAAACACATCTCATATAACTGCTTCACTTATTAAGTAAAGTGCTTGATATTTGAAGTGAATTCGGTGACGATTTCTGAGAGGGGTATGTGAGAAATGACGAGAGTGCAAAGGTGTTGGAATGCTACAAATACTTTTGTTGTTAATTTCTATTTTTCTCTCTCAGTGTGCAATTCTTTCACCAACATTCCGAGTGAGGGACTTTAGCATCACCGACTGTCAGCCATATTCTGTGACCTTGATGTGGCAGCCTCAAACCCAAATGGAGGATGATTGGTGAGCCCCTGTCTTCTCACTTATTGTCTGATTTATTACCTAAAACTGATTTATTGTCACTTTTATTTCACATATATGGATATGTCTAAATATAAGTTTCATTTGCTTTCATTAAGTTTCTCTCTCTCTTTTTCTACCCAAAGTTCCCTTGAAGTCTTCACCCGTTTCCATGCTGCGCCCTTTTCCAAGATGCTCACATTCTTCAGAAAGGAGCCATTTGTTCTAACGGCTGGTTACACCAATGCATCAGATATACCTTTCCCTCAAACCGAAATAGGTAGATATTCTTACATGTGGTTTTTGCTTATCTCAGCCTTTTCTATTGTTGATATGTAGAAAATCAAACACAAAATTACTGTATGTCTATATAAAATCAGGTTGAAATGTATAGATCGATGATGAACATGCCCTTTGGGAGATTGAACAATCATGGCTTTTAGTAAACCTTGGTGGTTTGCGGACAGTATTTTATGTAGCCAATGGCCACTGGTTTTTACTTGACAAGCACACAACAAATCAATGAAATTTGACTCATTCACCAACACCACATTTGTTGGACACAATTTGATTCAATTGTTTTTGTACAGTATGTTAAGCAATGATGAGTTCAGACCATTGTTCAATTTGCCTACACGAAACATCGTGATATGGTGCTGTCTTGCAGGTACAGTAAGATTTCCTTTTAACGGACGATGACCGTTGTTTCATTGGCCTAGGTAGATGAAATTGGTACATTGCTGTCCGGCAGGTAGAGAGAGTTTGCTATCAGTGTCTATTTATTACATCTGAGAGGCATGACTTCATCCTCTATACATCTGATTGAATTGAAATACTTTCATGTTTGAAATCTACAAAGAAGACATATGTCTTGACAACTTTGACAGGTAGAGTAGAGACAACTTTGACAGTTAGAGTAAAGACAACTTTGACAAGTAGAGTAAAGACAAATTTGACAGGTAGAGCAAAGACAACTTTGACAGGTAGAGTAGAGACAACTTTGACAGGTAGAGTAGAGACAACTTTGACAGGTAGAGTAAAGACAACTATGACAGGTAGAGTACAGACAATTATGACAACTACAGGTAGACTAAAGACAACTATGACAGGTAGAGTAAAGACAACTTTAACAAGTAGAGTAAAGACAACTTTGACAGTTAGAGTAAAGACAATTATGACAAGTAGAATAAAGACAATTATGACAAGTAGAGTAAAGACAACTATGACAGGTAGAGTAAAGACAACTTTAACAGGTAGAGTAAAGACAACTATGACAGGTAGAGTAAAGACAATTATGACAAGTAGAATAAAGACAACTATGACAGGTAGAGTAAAGACAACTTGACAGGTAGAGTAAAGACAACTATGACAGGTAGAGTAAAGACAACTTTGACAGGTAGAGTAAAGACAACTTTGACAGGTAGAGTAAAGACAACTTTGACAGGTAGAGTAAAGACAACTTTGACAGGTAGAGTAAAGACAACTTTGACAAGTAAAGACAACTTTGACAGGTAGAGTAAAGACAACTATGACAGGTAGAGTAAAGACAACTATGACAGGTAGAGTAAAGACAACTATGACAAGTAGAGTAAAGACAACTTTGACAAGTAGAGTAAAGACAACTATGACAAGTAGAGTAAAGACAACTTTGACAGGTAGAGTAAAGACAACTTTGACAAGTAGAGTAAAGACAACTATGACAGGTAGAGTAAAGACAACTTTGACAGGTAGGGTAAAGACAACTATGACAGGTAGAGTAGAGACAACTATGACAGGTAGAGTAAAGACAACTTTGACAGGTAGAGTAAAGACAACTTTTACAGGTAGGGTAAAGACAACACTCTCTCACACTCTTTTGCAGTCAAACTCATTTGCAACATTGACAGCATGTTTGACTTGCAAAACATTGTGTAAAACGTTGTTAACTTGTGTGTCAATATAAAACTTATAATATGCCCACTGGATAAGGAAGACGTTTGAAGGAAGAATCGATATTAACTTTTATACGATGTCTGTATGTTGGGGATAAAAGGCTGTGAAATTTGATGAACTTGTATCACCTGAGTTTTGATGTTTCTGTATTTAGGCTCCTTCAAGATAAACAATGTGGTACCTCAGGCAAGTGGCGAAAGTTCAAAGGTCAAAGTGAAAGTCCGTGTTAACAGTCATGGAATTTTCACCATCATGTCGGCTAGCATGTATGAAAAGCTGGAGGGAAACAGTGAGCAAGAAGAGGACGTGAAGGAAAACATGGAAGTGGATGGAGACGATACAAAGAAGAAAGAAAGTACTTCTGGTGATGGTAGCTCTCCAGCTGAAGAAGTAAGTAAAGATATCAAACTAGAGAATTGCATTTTGGGAAGGAGCTGAGCATGTTTTGTAAGGAATATCAGCTTTGCCGTTAACAGTTTTGATCAGTTTAGGAAAAGGAAAATCATAAATTCATTAATTGCAATAAGTTTTAGTATATTTTTCATTGTCTCAAATATATAAACAGTTAATCTGACTTTTTTTCTGTTTAATTTTTTTAAACACAAGTAAGTCTACTTGGGTTTGCATAATGACTTGATTTTATTTGTTTAATGACTTTTGTTTGACACACTCTTCCCATGTGACATTCAGTATTTAGTTGTGTCAATGACTTCCTGTGTTTGACACACATTCTCTTCCCATGTGACATTCAGTATTTAGTTGTGTCAATGACTCTTGTTTGACACACATTCTTTCCCATGTGACATTCAGTATTTAGTCAATGACTTCCTGTGTTTGACACACATTCTCTTCCCATGTGACATTCAGTATTTAGTTGTGTCAATGACTTCCTGTGTTTGACACACATTCTCTTCCCATGTGACATTCAGTATTTAGTTGTGTCAATGACTTCCTGTGTTTGACACACATTCTCTTCCCATGTGACATTCAGTATTTAGTTGTGTCAATGACTTCCTATGTTTGACACACATTCTCTTCCCATGTGACATTCAGTATTTATTTGTGACATGATACTTGATACGTCCAACCCTCTGTATGTAGCCTGTTCTTTTTAAGTCGACTTAAGATTTGTGAAAAACATGTTAGCATTTCACGGTGTGTGCAGTGCGTAATGCGTTTTTCCTACTGGATTAATAAATGAATACTAGATTTCTACAGTTTGTTTTTATGTCATTGATGGAATGTCATGACCGTTCATCTTCTGCAGGGCTCCAATGACGTGGAACATGCTGGAAACACGGATCAAAGCATGGAAGACGGTAGTGATCAACAAAATTCAGACAAACAGAAAGAGACATCTGACAAGCAGGTAGGTTTTATATTTTTGGCCTCGACGTATTGAAGCAAATGATCATGACCACATACAGACATTGTTCCAAGTCTTATACATTTGTTTTAAATTTGTAATTTATAGACCATCAAAATATGCTGTCTGCTCTACATCTATCAACATTGTATATAATGGCATTGTGATATATTGACATATTTGTTTGGTCCCAATTAGTCCCTATACAAAATAAGTAAATAAATTCCTGTATATCGACATGTCTTTTACACCTCTCCTGTTACATCAACACTCTCACTGTCCCAAAATGGCTCAAATAGTCTACGGTAACAGTAACATCTCTTCTCACTTCTAGACACACCATAACCCTCTTCCTGTCGTGACATGACCTGGTGTAGGGAAGGGCAGTACAGCATAGTACATGTGCATGATTCATGTACTATGCTTGGCTTAGCTTAGAGGAATAGGCTGACAGAGGTGATACATGTACTATGCTTGGCTTAGCTTAGTGGAATAGGCTGACAGAGGTGATTCATGTACTATGCTTGGCTTAGCTTAGTGGAATAGGCTGACAGAGGTGATTCATGTACTATGCTTGGCTTAGCTTAGTGGAATAGGCTGACAGGTGATTCATGTACTATGCTTGGCTTAGCTTAGTGGAATAGGCTGACAGGTGATTCATGTACTATGCTTGGCTTAGCTTAGTGGAATAGGCTGACAGGTGATTCATGTACTATGCTTGGCTTAGCTTAGTGGAATAGGAATATTAGCTTAGTGGAATAGGCTGACAGGTGATTCATGTACTATGCTTGGCTTAGCTCAATAGCATGGCAGTGGCATGTGGAATAGGTGTTGACAGGTGATTCATGAATGTTGGCTTAGCTTAGTGGAATAGGCTGACAGGTGATTCAGGAGCTGAATAGGCTGACAGAGGTCCATGGCAGTGGCATGTGGGGTGTTGTCGCAAAGAATGTGTGCTTAAGATTGGACGTTCAGGATGAAGCAGCAGCCATTGAAGTGATTTTTTCAAAAACTGCAAATCAATTTTTTCCATTCAATATCTAAAGAGTGATGTCGGCTTTTTTTTTATTTGGATAGTTTTAAAAAAGTTTTGAACGTAACGTATATTGTTTATATGCAAAAAAGTTTACAAGATATAAAAAGATCTGACGTCATTCTATGAACATTGAATAGAGGAACCTATGTGCGAAATATTATACAATCGATCTATAAATGACGGAGTAGAATCATTCTTTTAGTGTGAAAAAAATACATTTCAGGAAACATGCAAGTAAAGAAATAAAAAGAAAATAACGTACGGCAAACGCTGAGAGGGGTCGCCTTTCTTGTAGCAGCCCCCTTACTCTATCGACGGTCTCTGGCATTGTTATTAATGTAAAGAGGATTGTAAAACTAGGTTTACTTGTGCATTGCTGTGAAAACAGCCGTCAAATGACCAGTTTTTTGTTTTTCCTCTATTCCTATACTTGTGCACATGTTTACATATGCGCAATGCTGGCCTCCATCTCTTATGTCACAAAGCGCTCGGGCGATCGACGTGCGGTTTTTCAGAAAGCCAAGCAAAAGAACTGTGTTGCCACATTGGTGATTAGACGCTGCCAGAGGGGTTTTCAGTGCCAATCTTCTCAGTCAGTGTTAGGGTAATTTACGTCAAAATTTTTGACTGGTTGTACAGGCCCTCGTCTACAAAATATTTGACTGGTTGTACAGGCCCTCGTCTACAAAATATTTGACTGGTTGTACAGGCCCTCGTCTACAAAATAATTTTGTAGAAAGAAAGCGTCATATGGACATATTTTTGCCACGTGCTTGTAGATAAATGATCGTTCTACCTGAATATGCCAAGAGCAGAAAGTTACCATTTTGGTACCAAACCCCCCCCCAATATCGCTATAGAAGAATATATAGGTTTCACATTTGTGGATTTTAAATCCATAACACAGCACAAAAAACACAAACCAGCCATTAGCCCCAGGCAACCTCGCTGACGTAAGAATCGTCTATCAAAGTGAACCGTAAACACACAGCGTGTCATGAAATGAGTAGCTCCGTGTGGGTTAATAAGTTTGGCACATCATCTCTCTTCAAGTCAATCATTGTCACCATGCTGATTGACTAGCGCTACTTGACTGATGTAATTAATCAAAGGCGGAACATACTGGCAATTTAGATATACGCCTTTTTAATGGTACCATTGATGTCATTATATCCGCTTTGAACTGTATTTTTGTCAAGCTATTTTTTATCACCCTCAATTTTGT
Organism: Doris montereyensis; assembly: GCA_037039925.1. Lineage (NCBI taxonomy): Eukaryota > Metazoa > Mollusca > Gastropoda > Nudibranchia > Dorididae > Doris > Doris montereyensis. The sequence continues at coordinate 283,442 of JAXRKP010000030.1, read as the reverse complement.
TTTACAGGAAGGTGGCGAGAAGAAAATACAAAGAAGCCTCGCAAGACTACCAAGACCATTGATTTGTCAATTGAAGCCAGCGTTCATCAGATGTCACAGTCGCAGTTGACTGGTTTGATTGAATATGAGGTGCGTCAGAGCATTTTAAGCTTTTAAACTAGTGGCAAGCACATGATTTGAGAATGAAGTTTATACTGAAGAGTTGAGATGGATATATTTGGTGGGTTTGGGCCGTTGATTCATTATCAAACATTCAACTCTATCTAAAAGTTTGGGAATCAAGAAAGTGTGAGTGTGAGGCGCCCCACCAGAGCACTGAACATATCCTCCCGAAATTTCCGCTCTACACATCAGGGAGAACAATTTGGTCAGGCCAAACACCTCTAGAAGAAAATCTCTAAGGCCCTATTGAAAGCCTGTTAAGATCATGTAATTCATGGAGACAATCTGCCTCCTGATCTGACTCGCTGGCAGAGAGATTGACGAAGAACAAGAAGAAAACGAAACATTCAGAATCAACCAGTGCAATGTTGTGGTAGTGTTTTCTGTCACAAATCCATGCATTCAGAATTCCACCATAGTTGTTCTTTTGATCAATCTCACTACTTTTTTACCAAAAAAGGTTAACTATTACAACTGATCAATCGTTCCAAAGATATGAGAACACCTAGTCATGCAATACAGCACTGGGTCTAGTCTTATTGCAGAAGTAAACAGGTTTTTCATGACTCGAGTTCAAAGCAGTCATTAAATGACCTTTGCTCACAATTTTTTAAAGATGCTCAATGACTGTTGGAAACTACTGTTGTGCTTCTAAAGTTGCAATCATGTTTTTCTACAGCTAAAGTCAGATGGCAAGTGTTGGTTGCTGTCAGTAGTAACAATTGATTGAAGAAAATTATTTTGAGGAATTTCCCAGTAGTTTCAAATGGTAATTTTATT
>JAXRKP010000030.1:235000-277500 GCA_037039925.1 Doris montereyensis | reverse complement strand
AAAAGAATGCAATTCATTTGCCTCTGATTGGTTGTTTACGGGATGTGGAGTTGCCTCTGATTGGTTGTTTACGGGATGTGGAGTTGCCTCTGATTGGTTGTTTACGGGATGTGGAGTGCTAAGCATTGAAGGTTTGTTTACAACTGATGGGGTCACTTGTGGTTGGTGTCTGCCTACCCACGCTGTCAGTGTCACTGAATGGGAAGGTGGGACAGGTGTGGTGAAGAGTTTCCTGCCTTGTTTCAATCCACGGTAATTTTGAGTTTGCAAAATATTGCTGAGATGTTTCCATGTACAAGTCCAGTACCAATGTCTGTTTATCTTTCATTAGAGAGAAATTTATATAACTTTGTATTTATTGATACGCTGAAGCGAGCTCATACCGTATTGGTGTGTTAGACAATGAATAAACTCTTACGGCAGAAATTCACCAATCTTGCTGATATAGCCACGTACTGAACTTGACTTCCATATTTTATGTCAGTTAGATAACTCTTTCAATACCAGAGCTTTAGATATCCAGTTTTTTTCGTCTCATTTAGGTTGTTGTTTCATTGACTTGAACTTGCAAAATGGACGCCATTGTTCCATAGTACAGTACAAGAAAGGAATTTACATTTTGATAGCAAAAAGCTGTTGAAAAGCAGCGTTTGGTGGTGGGAGGGATTTTGGATTTGTGTCTGCATGCAGGGAATGAATAGGTATATATATATATATATATATATATATATATATATATATATATATATATATATATATATATATATATGTCATGTATTGTAAAACATGCCCATGGCATTTTCTTTAGGGGGTGGTTAGAGATGACGAGGGAAGAGTTGTTGGAACTTTGCATCACTCAACTTGACTCAAGAAATGTTATTGTCCTGTTTACTTTAGCAACAAAGTTGTTCCTTTTACAATGTCACATGATTAAAAGCCATGTTTCTATTGGCTATAAAAATGTCAGTCACATGGAAGTGTTCTGATGAATGGAGGCCAAGAGACATTTCTAGCACTGCAGTGGCTTACTTCATTGTTACGTTGTATCACTTGATTAGGACGTATCTGTATGTTATGGTAAAGCTACTACTTTATTACTGTCAGCATTTAGTCTTTAGGCGTAACTATCAAACTGGTTTGATGTATATATACTTGCAGGCTTTTAGCAATCACAGCATCTTTAAATTCTTGGTAGGAGATATAACACTTGGGCACATTTTCAAGGCAAAATAATATACTTGGCTACGGCATTTCAATCATAATGATGTATTTACCTTTCTGTATTGTCTGACTCAGGGCCACTTAAGCGTATAACCATAACAGGCCTCCATTTTTTATATCATATCCATATGATGTTTTTATCATTTCTATGCCGTTACTTTGCATTCAATACGTCCGTTTAAAACACATGTATTGGAGGGGTGGGGTGAGCTCATCACTCTTTTACTGTAGAAATTGATCTTACATTGCACACTAAGATCAAATCTGATCTCTTTGCTAGTTCTGGGCGAGATAAACCTAAAAAAACTTTCACAAGTATGAGAATCAAGTCATTCAAAGTAATTTCAAAATTTTGTCACTGGTTTTATTTTCTTTGTTTTTTGTTTAAAAAAATTTCAACAGACGTTTTTTGAATTTTCTTTTATTTCCATCACTGTAAAATCTTTGTCTATGTTTGAATGTATTTACCGTCTCATACTCGGACAAATTATTTCTTCCACTGCCATCGTTTTTCTTTTTGTTATTTCTTAAGAATTTCATGTTGGTTTTTCTTGTTGGCTTTTGTTTTTTGTTGTTATTTTTATAAAGGAAAATGTGTTGGAACACACTGAGGAGTTCTTTGCCATCCTTGACTTATTCTTTTCCTCTGTGTGGTTTTTGTGTCCAAAACCAGTGGGCTGCTTTGACTCACGCCTAGTTGAATGATGAAGAATGGACCACCGTGGTGGTGGTGGTGATCGGTTTGCTTCATGTGTAATAGTAATACATATACTACTACCACCACCCAAGTAGGGCTGAAGATAAGGAAAGGAAATCCTAACAAAGCCGCATGGCTATTACGTCAAGGGGCAACAAATGGGAGTACTAGGGGAAAGACGCCTGTGGTAAAAAACTGAGTGTGTTGACATGTTTTCACAAGAAGACATCTGTTTCCTTCTTAAAACATCTTTTTACTGTGGCTTATCTCTTCCGTCAGTGGCACATTCGTTATATTTTCTTCTCTAGACAAATGAACTGCTTTGAATTTGTTGATATCGCAAATGTCAATGTTTAATCCTATGCGTTTTAATGTGATGTAATGCGCCCCTCTATTCCTTGTAGGATGTATGTGGCTTTCAAGTGTCATGACTTGAATCTACTGTGACTATGATGAGTATACACATTAGAAGCATTTCGCAACATATACAGTTCAAAAGATACAAATTGATTATGGCATTTTTATGTTGTGCTGTGAGCTGCATGAATGACCTTGATTTTGACCTTGGAATGGCCAGATTGCTTTGAAAATGAACAGGGACGGGAGGGGAGATTACAGAGGTTTTTTACTACTATTTATTTCAAGTCTGTTTATACTCACAGATGATACAGGTGTTGTTTAGCTTGTAATGTGTATGTCTTCGGCACAGAGATGATTTCCTTGTGGAATTGTCTTACTCTTGTCTGACAATAGTGACGACATAGCTTTTTGTTTGGGTGTTGTGTAAAGATGTTTGATTATTTTTTGAGCCCATAGGGGAAATTATTGAATTCAATTTAATACTTCTGATTGCTAAGCCACTCATATATCTCATGAAAAAATCTTATGATTATGATTATGATCATCCATTTTCTATGTGCAGATTTTTTCTCTCTAAAAAAAAAAATTGTAAAATTTTCGTTTCTTTTCTATTTTTTCCCCTTGTTTTAGGTAGGTCTCTTTTTTTCTGTTAAGATTTGTTTTTATTTTCACAACATTTCGCCATGTTTTTGCATTTGGTGATTAAACTTGTACAATGTTGATTTGCTTTTGTTATATTTCCTCTTGCTTTGGTGTTCATGGCTCAGCTATTAACTTTTAGTCTTGGAATTTCTGTGGACAGTTAGTGATAGGTCTTGCTTGCTTTCCTTTCACTCTCTTCCAGGTCTTCCATCTTGTTGCTTCCTGTCAGATCACCACATCGGTGGACGAGGTAAATGTCCATATATAGACAATCTACACTATCTCTTGTTTTTACTTGTTGTCATTGTGTGCAACCGTAGAGTCATGTTCGTACACAAGCAAACTTCAGTTTTAAAAAATTGTGTTTCATTACAACTTGTAATGATTCACTGCCATAATAAGATACAGCTCAGCATGAGATTACAACTTGTAATGATTCACTGCCATAATAAGATACAGCTCAGCATGAAGATTACAACTTGTAATGATTCACTGCCATAATAAGATACAGCTCAGCATGAGATTACAACTTGTAACGATTCACTGCCATAATAAGATACAGCTCAGCATGAGATTACAACTTGTAAATAAGATACAGGTTCACTGCCATAATAAGATACAGCTCAGCATGAGATTACAACTTGTAACGGTTCACTGCCATAATAAGATACAGCTCAGCATGAGATTACAACTTGTAATGATTCACTGCCATAATAAGATACAGCTCAGCATGAGATTACAACTTGTAACGGTTCACTGCCATAATAAGATACAGCTCAGCATGAGATTACAACTTGTAACGGTTCACTGCCATAATAAGATACAGCTCAGCATGAGATTACAACTTGTAATGATTCACTGTCATAATAAGATACAGCTCAGCATGAGATTACAACTTGTAATGGTTCACTGCCATAATAAGATACAGCTCAGCATGAGATTACAACTTGTAACGGTTCACTGCCATAATAAGATACAGCTCAGCATGAGATTACAACTTGTTTGATTTTCTGAAAGCTCAGCATGAGATTACAACTTGGATAGATAATAAGATACAGCTCAGCATGAAGCAACTGAATGAATCACTGTAATAAGATGAACATTAATTTGTTCACTGTCATAATAAGATACAGCTCACATGACAGTGGAAGGTCCTGCTAATAAGATCTCTTTTCTTGATTACAACTTGTAACGATGATCTAAGATACAGCTCAGCATGATTACAACTTGCACTGCCATAATAAGATACAGCTCAGCATGAAGAACTCTTTTCTTTGATCTTACAACTTGGTAGTTCACTGCCATCTTTTCTTTGATCACGCTTTCAGCTCAGCTTTTCTTTGATCTTACAACTTTTACTTTTCTTTGATCTCAACTTTCTCTTTTCTTTGATCTAAGATTCACTTTTCTTTGATCTCGCTTTTACTTTTCTTTGATCTCGCTTTCACTTTTCTTTGATCTCGCTTTTACTTTTCTTTGATCTCCCTTTTACTTTTCTTTGATCTCGCTTTCACTTTTCTTTGATCTCCCTTTTACTTTTCTTTGATCTCGCTTTTACTTTTCTTTGATCTCCTGTTTTACTTTTCTTTGATCTCCCTTTTACTTTTCTTTGATCTCCCTTTTACTTTTCTTTGATCTCCTTTCTCTTTTCTTTGATCTCCCTTCCACTTTTCTTTGATCTCGCTTTCACTTTTCTTTGATCTCGCTTTCACTTTTCTTTGATCTCCCTTTTACTTTTCTTTGATCTCGCTTTTCACTTTTCTTTGATCTCGCTTTCACTTTTCTTTGATCTCCTTTCACTTTTCTTTGATCTCGCTTTCTCTTTTCTTTGATCTCGCTTTTACTTTTCTTTGATCTCCCTTTTCTTTTCTTTGATCTCGCTTTCTCTTTTCTTTGATCTCGTTTTTACTTTTCTTTGGTCTCGCTTTCTCTTTTCTTTGATCTCGTTTTTACTTTTCTTTGATCTCGCTTTCTCTTTTCTTTGATCTCGTTTTTACTTTTCTTTGATCTCGCTTTTACTTTTCTTTGATCTCGCTTTTACTTTTCTTTGATCTCGCTTTTACTTTTCTTTGATCTCGCTTTTACTTTTCTTTGGTCTCGCTTTCTCTTTTCTTTGATCTCGCTTTTATTTTTCTTTGATCTCGTTTTACTTTTCTTTGATCTCGCTTTCTCCTTTCTTTGATCTCGCTTTTACTTTTCTTTGATCTCCCTTTCACTTTTCTTTGATCTCGCTGTTTCCTCTTAGACAGAGATGCAACTCTTCCGGTTTAAATCAGATTTCTGGTTTTTTGACTTGCAAAATATCCCGTTTTAAAATTTAATCTCGAGAATAAATGCAAATGGAACTTGTTGGAATGTTTACATTATGAATATGGGGATTTTCTGTTATTTTTCTGCCTGGGCCTGTGTTTGGAAATTGTAATCTGCTGCATTGTGATGGACTAGACATTTCAATGAAAGACAATCGGACTTCTTTGCAACTTTGGGAAAGTTTCATTGAAATCTGCTTGCAACTTTGGGAAAGTAGACATTGAAATCGGATCTGCCTTGCAACTTTGAAAGTAGACATCTTAGACAGAGATGCAACTTTTCGGAAAATCATTGATTTCTGGTTTTGACTTGCAACTTTGGGAAAGTAGACATTGAATTCGGGAGTTACCTTGCAACTTTGGGAAAGTGGAATTGAATTGGAGTGCCTTGCAACTTTGGGAAAGTAGACATTGAAATCGGAGTGCCTTGCAACTTTGGGAAAGTAGACATTGAATTCGAAGTACCTTGCAACTTTGTGAAAGTAGACATTGAATTCGGAGTGCCTTGCAACTTTAGGAAAGTAGACATTGAATTCGGAGTACCTTGCAACTTTGTGAAAGTAGACATTGAATTCGGAGTGCCTTGCAACTTTGGGAAAGTAGACATTGAAATCTGAGTGCCTTGCAACTTTGGGAAAGTAGACATTGAAATCGGAGTGCCTTGCAACTTTGGGAAAGTAGACATTGAAATCGAGCGCCTTGCAACTTTGGGAAAGTAGACATTGAAATCGGAGTGCCTTGCAACTTTGGGAAAATAGACATTGAAATCGGAGTGCCTTGCAATTTTGGGAAAGTAGACATTGAAATCAGAGTGCCTTGCAACTTTGGGAAAGCGCTAATACTTGGACTAAAACTAACACAACCACTAGCACTAAAACTAGCACAAACTGAAAGCCCTAACACTAGCACTAAAACTAGCACAAACTTTGGCCCTAACACTAGCACTAAAACTAGACAAACACAAGCCCTAACACTAGCACTAAAACTAGCACAAATGAAGCCCTAACACTAGCACTAAAACTAGCACAAACACTAGCGAAACTAGGATTAAAACTAGCATAAATACAAGCACAAACACTAGGATTAAAACTAGCACAAACACAACACAAACACTAGCACTAAAACTAGCACAAACACAAGCTAACACTAGGACTAAAACTAGACCACTAGCACAAACACAAGCGCTAACACTAGGACTAAAACTAGCACAACCACTAGGACAAGCGCTAACACTAAGACTAAAACTAACAACCACTAGCACAAAACAAGCACAAACACAAGCCCAAACACTAGGACTAAAACTAGCACAAACACAAGCCCTAACACTAGGACTAAAACTAGCACAACCACTAGCACAAACACAAGCACAAACACTAGGACTAAAACTAGCACAAACACAAGGATTAAAACTAGCACAAAACAAGCACAAACACACTAAAACTAGCACAAACACTAGGATTAAAACTAGCACAAACACTAGGACTAAAACTAGCACAACCACTAGCACAAACACAAGCGCTAACACTAAGACTAAAACTAGCACAGCACAACCACTAGCACAAACACTAGGACTAAAACTAGCACAAACACAAGCGCTAACACTAGGACTAAAACTAGCACAACCACTAGCACAAACACAAGCACAAACACTAGGACTAAAACTAACACAAACACTAGGATTAAAACTAAGCAGCACAAACACTACAAACACTAGGATTAAAACTAGCACAAACACTAGGACTAAAACTAGCACAACCACTAGCACAAACACTAGGACTAAAACTAGCACAACCACTACAAACACAAGCACAAACACTAGGACTAAAACTAGCACAACCACTAGCACAAACACTAGGACTAAAACTAGCACAAACACTAGGATTAAAACTAGCACAAACACAAGCACAAACACTAGCACTAAAACTAACACAAACACAAGCACAAACACCAGGACTATAAAAACTAGCACAACCACTAGCACTAAAACTAACACAAGCACAAACACTAGCACTAACTCTAGCACAAACACTAACACTAGCACTAAAACAAACACTAGCACTAACACTAGCACAAACACTAGTACTAACACTAGCACTAACACTAGCACCAACATTACCACTAACACTAGCACTAACACTAGCACTAACACTAGCACCAACATTAGCACTAACACTAGCACTAACACTAGCACAAACAATAGCACTAACACTAGCCCTGACACTAGCACTAACACTAACACTAGCATTAACACTAACACTAGCACTAGCACAAACAGGCAGATGTAAGTGTACACACTGGAGTGAAGAAAAAGGACATGAAATACAATGTACATGTCAATGGTGTTGGGCACAAACTGACCAAGTCCGAAAATTCCAATTTTAAGAGAAATAGCTATTCATCTTAACGGAAACTTAAGCTAGACTGTGTAAACATAGCAGAAGACATTATGTTATAGAAATGCTTCAAACCTACGTTTCATCAAACCAGCTAAGTTGAGCTTTCGTGTTTCACAAAATGATTCACATTGGCACAAAATAGCCACGTCAGTTTTCGACTGAATGGGTCGGTCAAGGTACAAGCGGCCAAATCCAAAAGTTTCAATAGATTAATTTCATGTAAGAAAAGATGATTAGCCCATTGGAACAAACATGTTATGATTTTAAACCGATTTTCAAGAGAAATTCAGTTGTTTGTTCCTCCTATAAAATGAGTGTTTTTTGACTTGGCCTGTTTATTCCCGACCCCATCGATGTAATATTATTTGAAGCTCTGTATTGTAGGAACAAAGACAAGACAAATACAAAGGAATAGACAAAGAAACAAATCTGACTAGAATAGAATCGACTCGCCAATACCCATCTCCTTACCATGAAAGAGAGCACACCAATTAAATACTCATCTCCTTACCATGAAAAAAAGAGTACACCAATCAGAACTCATCTCCTTACCATGAAAAGCACACCAATCAGAGATCACACCAATTAAAAATACTCATCTCCTTACCATGAAAAGAGTACACCAATCAAAGACTCATCTCCTTACCATGAAAAGAGAGTACACCAATCAAAGACCCATTTCCTTACCATGAAAAGTACACCAATCAAAGACTCATCTCCTTACCATGAAAAGAGAGCACACCAATCAAAGACCCATTTCCTTACCATGAAAAGAGAACACACCAATCAAAGACTCATCTCCTTACCATGAAAAGAGAACACACCAATCAGAGACTCGTCTCCTTACCATGACAAGAGAGTACACCAATCAGAGACTCATCTCCTTACCATGAAAAGAGTACACCAATCAGAGACTCATCTCCTTACCATGAAAAAGAAAGAGCACACCAATCAAAGACTCATCTCCTTACCATGAAAGAGAGCACACCAATCAGAGACTCATATCCTTACCATGAAAAGAGCACACCAATCAGAGACTCACATCTTACCATGAAAGTCACCAATCAGCTCATCTCTTTATCATGAAAAGAGAGCTCACCAATTAAATACCCATCTCCTTACCATGAAAAGACAGCACACCAATCAGGACTCATCTCCTTACCATGAAAAGAGAGCACACCAATCAGAGACTCATCTCCTTACCATGAAAAGAGAGCTCACCAATCAGAGACTCATCTCCTTACCATGAAAAGAGAGCACACCAATCAGAGACTCATCTCCTTACTATGAAAAGAGTACACCAATCAGAGACTCATCTCCTTACCATGAAAAGAGAGCACACCAATCAGAGACTCATCTCCTTACCATGAAAAGACAGCACACCAATCAAATACTCATCTCCTTACCATGAAAAGACAGCACACCAATCAGAGACTCATCTCCTTACCATGAAAAGAGAGCTCACCAATCAGAGACTCATCTCCTTACCATGAAAAGAGAGCTCACCAATCAGAGACTCATCTCCTTACCATGAAAAGAGCTCACCAATCAGAGACTCATCTCCTTACCATGAAAAGAGAACACACCAATCAGAGACCCATTTCCTTACCATGAAAAGAGAGTACACCAATCAGAGACTCATCTCCTTTACCATGAAAAGACAGTACACCAATCAGAGACTCATCTCCTTACCATGAAAAGAGAGTACACCAATCAGAGACCCATTTCCTTACCATGAAAAGAGTACACCAATCAGAGACTCATCTCCTTACCATGAAAAGACAGCACACCAATCAGAGACCCATTTCCTTACCATGAAAAGAGAGTACACCAATCAGAGACTCATCTCCTTACCATGAAAAGAGAGCACACCAATCAGAGACTCATCTCCTTACCATGAAAAGAGAGCACACCAATAAAATACTCATCTCCTTAACATGACAAGACCGCACACCAATCAAAGACTCATCTCCTTACTATGAAAAGAGAGTACACCAATCAGAGACTCATATCCTTACCATGAAAAGAGAGCACACCAATTAAATACTCATCTCCTTACCATGAAAAGAGAGCACACCAATTAAATACTCATCTCCTTACCATGAAATGAGAACACAATTAAATACTCATCTCCTTACCATGAAAAGACACACCTTAAATACTCATCTCCATAAAAGAGACCGCACACCAATCAGAGACTCATCTCCTTACTATGAAAAGAGAGTACACCAATCAGAGACTCATATCCTTACCATGAAAAGACAGCACACCAATTAAATACTCATCTCCTTACCACGAAATGAGAGCACACCAATCAGAGACTCATCTCCTTACCATGAAAAGAGAGTACACCAATCAGAGACTCATCTCCTTACCATGAAAAGAGAGCTCACCAATCAGCGACTCATCTCCTTACCATGAAAAGAGAGCTCACCAATCAGAGACTCATCTCCTTACCATGAAAAGAGAGTACACCAATAAAATACTCATCTCCTTACCATGAAAAGAGAGCACACCAATAAAATACTCATCTCCTTAACATGACAAGACCGCACACCAATCAAAGACTCATCTCCTTACCATGAAAAGAGACCAATCAAAGACTCACCTTACCATAAAAAGACAGCAAATCTCCTTACCATGAAAAGAGAGCTCACCAATCAAATACTCATCTCCTTACCATGAAAAGAGAGCACACCAATTAAATACTCATCTCCTTACCATGAAAAGAGAGCTCACCAATCAAATACTCATCTCCTTACCATGAAAAGAGAGCACACCAATTAAATACTCATCTCCTTACCATAAAAAGACAGCACACCAATCAGAGACTCATCTCCTTACCATGAAAAGACAGCACACCAATCAAATACTCATCTCCTTACCATGAAAAGAGAGCACACCAATCAAAGACTCATCTCCTTACCATGAAAAAGAGAGCACACCAATCAGAGACTCGTCCCTTACCATGACAAGAGAGTACACCAATCAGAGACTCATCTCCTTACCATGAAAAGTACACCAATCAGAGACTCATCTCCTTACCATGAAAAGAGAGTACACCAATCAGAGACTCATCTCCTTACCATGAAAAGAGAGCACACCAATCAGAGACTCATCTCCTTACCATGAAAAGAGAGCACACCAATGAAATACTCATCTCCTTACCATGAAAAGAGAGCACACCAATTAAATACTCATCTCCTTACCATGAAAAGAGAGCACACCAATCAAAGACTCATCTCCTTACCATGAAAAGAAACACCAATTAAATACTCATCTCCTTACCATGAAAAGAGCACACCAATTAAATACTCATCTCCTTACCATGAAAAGAGACACCAATTAAATACTCATCTCCTTCCCATGAAAAGAGCACACCAATTAAATACTCATCTCCTTACCATGAAAAGAGAGTACACCAATTAAAGACTCATCTCCTTACCATGAAAAGAGAGCAAATACTCATCTCCTTAATGAAAAGAGACACCAATTTAAGGCCCATCTCCTTACTCACACCAATCAAAGACTCATCTCCTTACCATGAAAAGAGAGCACACCAATTAAATCTCCTTACTCAGCAAACCAATCAAATACTCATCTCCTTACCATGAAAAGAGAGCACACCAATTAAATACTCATCTCCTTACCATGAAAAGAGAGCACACCAATCAGATACTCATCTCCTTACCATGAAAAAGAGAGTACACCAATCAGAGACCATGAAAAAGAGAGCACACCAATTCCCAAATCTCATCTCCTTACCATGAAAAGAGAGCCACCAATCAGAGATCTCCTTACCATGAAAAGAGAGTACACCAATCAGAGACTCATCTCCTTACCATGAAAAGAGAGCTCACCAATCAGAGACTCATATCCTTACCATGAAAAGAGAGCTCACCAATCAGAGACTCATCTCCTTACCATGAAAAGAGAGCTCACCAATCAAAGACTCATCTCCTTACCATGAAAAGAAGCACACCAATTAAAGACTCATCTCCTTACCATGAAAAGACAGCACACCAATCAAAAAGACTCATCTCCTTACCATGAAAAGAGAGCTCACCAATCAGAGACTCATCTCCTTACCATGAAAAGAGAGCACACCAATCAAAACTCATCTCCTTACCATGAAAAGACAGACCAATCAAATACTCATCTCCTTACCATGAAAAGAGAGCACACCAATCAGAGACTCATCTCCTTACCATGAAAAGAGAGCTCACCAATCAGAGACTCATCTCCTTACCATGAAAAGAGAGCTCACCAATTAAAGACTCATCTCCTTACCATGAAAAGACAGCACACCAATCAGAGACTCATCTCCTTACCATGAAAAGACAGTACACCAATCAAATACTCATCTCCTTACCATGAAAAGAGTACACCAATCAGAGACTCATCTCCTTACCATGAAAAGAGAGCACACCAATCAGAGACTCATCTCCTTACCATGACAAGAGAGTACACCAATCAGAGACTCATCTCCTTACCATGAAAAGAGAGTACACCAATCAGAGACTCATCTCCTTACCATGAAAAGAGAGTACACCAATCAGAGACTCATCTCCTTACCATGAAAAAGAGAGTACACCAATCAGAGACTCATCTCCTTACCATGAAAAGACACACCAATAAATACTCATCTCCTTACCATGAAAAGAGAGCACACCAATTAAAGACTCATCTCCTTACCATGAAAAGAGAGCACACCAATCAGAGACTCATCTCCTTACCATGAAAAGAGAGCACACCAATTAGAGACCCATCTCCTTACCATGAAAAGAGAGCACACCAATAAAGACTCATCTCCTTACCATGAAAAAGAGAGTACACCAATTAAAGGCTCATCTCCTTACCATGAAAAGAGCACACCAATTTAGAGACTCATCTCCTTACCATGAAAAGAGAGCACACCAATTAAATACTCATCTCCCTTACCATGAAAAGAGAGCACACCAATTAAATACTCATCTCCTTACCATGAAAAGAGAGCACACCAATCAGGACTCACTCCTTACCATGAAAAGAGCACACCAATCAGATACTCATCTCCTTACCATGAAAAGAGAGCACACCAATTAAAGGCTCATCTCCTTACCATGAAAAGACAGCAAACCAATCAAAGACTCATCTCCTTACCATGAAAAGAGAGCACACCAATCAAATACTCATCTCCTTACCATGAAAGAGAGCAAACCAATCAAATACTCATCTCCTTACCATGAAAAGAGAGCACACCAATTAAATACTCATCTCCTTACCATGAAAGAGAGCAAACAAATACTCATCTCCTTACCATGAAAAGAGCACACCAATCAAAGACTCATCTCCTTACCATGAAAAGAGCTACACCAATCAGAGACTCATCTCCTTACCATGAAAAGAGCACACCAATCAGAGACTCATCTCCTTACCATGAAAAGAGAGCACACCAATCAAAGACTCATCTCCTTACCATGAAAAGAGAGCTCACCAATCACTCATCTCCTTACCATGAAAAGAACCAATTAAATACTCATCTCCTTACCATGAAAAGACAGCACACCAATCAAAGACTCATCTCCTTACCATGAAAAGAGAGCTCACCAATTAAAGACTCATCTCCTTACCATGAAAAGAGAGCAAACCAATCAAATACTCATCTCCTTACCATGAAAAGACAGTACACCAATCAAATACTCATCTCCTTACCATGAAAAGACCAAACCAATCAAAGACTCATCTCCTTACCATGAAAAGAGAGCTCACCAATCAGAGACTCATCTCCTTACTATGAAAAGACAGTACACCAATCAGATACTCATCTCCTTACCATGAAAAGACAGCACACCAATCAGAGACTCATATCCTTACCATGAAAAGAGAGCACACCAATCAGAGACTCACTCCTTACCATGAAAAGAAGCTCACCAATCAGAGACTCATCTCCTTACCATGAAAAGAGAGCTCACCAATCAGAGACCCATCTCCTTACCATGAAAAGACAGCACACCAATCAGAGACTCATCTCCTTACCATGAAAAGAGAGTCACCAATCAGAGACTCATCTCCTTACCATGAAAAGAGAGTACACCAATCAGAGACTCATCTCCTTACCATGAAAAGAGAGTACACCAATCAAATACTCATCTCCTTACCATGAAAAGACAGTACACAATCAGAGACTCATCTCCTTACCATGAAAAGAAGTCACCAATCAGAGACTCATCTCCTTACCATGAAAAGAGAGCTACACCAATCAGAGACTCATCTCCTTACCATGAAAAGAAACCAATCAGAGACTCATCTCCTTACCATGAAAAGTACACCAATCAGAGACTCATCTCCTTACCATGAAAAGAGTACACCAATCAGAGACCCATCTCCTTACCATGAAAAGAGAGTACACCAATCAAAAAGTACTCATCTCCTTACCATGAAAAGAGTACACCAATCAGAGACTCATCTCCTTACCATGAAAAGAGAGCACACCAATAAAAGCACATCTCCTTAATCATGACAAAAGCACACCAATCAAAGACTCATCTCCTTACCATGAAAAGAGAGTCACCAATCAAAGACTCATCTCCTTACCATAAAAAGACAGCACACCAATCAAAGACTCATCTCCTTACCATGAAAAGAGAACACACAATCAAAGACTCATCTCCTTACCATGAAATGAGAACACACCAATCAAATACTCATCTCCTTACCATGAAAAGAGAGACACCAATCAGAGACTCATCTCCTTACCATGAAAAGAGAGTACACCAATCAGAGACTCATATCCTTACCATGAAAAGACAGTACACCAATTAAACTCATCTCCTTACCATGAAATGAGAGCACACCAATCAGAGACTCATCTCCTTACCATGAAAAGAGCACACCAATCAGAGACTCATCTCCTTACTATGAAAAGACAGCACACCAATCAGAGACTCATCTCCTTAACATGACAAGACCGCTCACCAATCAAAGACTCATCTCCTTACCATGAAAAGACAGCACACCAATCAAATCTCCTTTGAAAAGACTGACTCATCTCCTTACCATGAAAAGAGAGCTCACCAATCAAAGACTCATCTCCTTACCATGAAAAGAGAAAAAGACTCATCTCCTTACCATGAAAAGAGAGCCAAATCAGAGACTCATCTCCTTACCATAAAAGAGAGCTCACCAATCAAAGACTCATATCCTTACCATGAAAAGAGAGCACACCAATTAAATACTCATCTCCTTACCATGAAATGAGAGCTCACCAATCAAATACTCATCTCCTTACCATGAAAAGAGCACACCAATTAAATACTCATCTCCTTACCATGAAAAGAGAGCTCACCAATCAAATACTCATCTCCTTACCATGAAAAGAGAGCACACCAATTAAAAGACTCATCTCCTTAACATGAAAAGACAGCACACCAATCAGAGACTCATCTCCTTACCATGAAAAGAGAGCTCACCAATCAAAGGCTCATCTCCTTACCAAAAAGACAGCACACCAATCAGAGACTCATCTCCTTACCATGAAAAGAGAGCTCACCAATCAGAGACTCATCTCCTTACCATGAAAAGAGAACTCACCAATTAAATACTCATCTCCTTACCATGAAAAGAGAGCTCACCAATCAGAGACTCATCTCCTTACCATGAAAAGAGAGTACACCAATCAGAGACCCATTTCCTTACCATGAAAAGAGAGCACACCAATCAGAGACTCATCTCCTTACCATGAAAAGAGAGTACACCAATCAAAGACTCATCTCCTTACCATGAAAAGAGAGTACACCAATCAGAGACCCATCTCCTTACCATGAAAAGAGAGCACACCAATCAAAGACTCATCTCCTTACCATGAAAAGAGAGTACACCAATCAGAGACCCATCTCCTTACCATGAAAAGAGAGTACACCAATCAGAGACTCATCTCCTTACCATGAAAAGAGAGCACACCAATCAGAGACTCATCTCCTTACCATGAAAAGAGAGCACACCAATCAAATACTCATCTCCTTAACATGACAAGACCGCACACCAATCAAAGACTCATCTCCTTACCATGAAAAGAGCACCAATCAAAGACTCATTTCCTTACCATAACAAGACAGCACACCAATCAAATACTCATCTCCTTACCATGAAATGAGAACACACCAATTAAATACTCATCTCCTTACCATGAAATGAGAACACACCAATCAAAGACTCATCTCCTTACCATGAAAAGAGAGTACACCAATCAGAGACTCATCTCCTTACCATGAAAAGAGAGTACACCAATCAGAGACTCATATCCTTACCATGAAAAGAGAGTACACCAATCTCATCTCCTTACCATGAAATGAGAGCACACCAATCAGAGACTCATCTCCTTACCATGAAAAGAGAGCACACCAATCAGAGACTCATCTCCTTACCATGAAAAGAGCTCACCAATCAGCGACTCATCTCCTTACCATGAAAAGAGAGCTCACCAATCAGAGACTCATCTCCTTACCATGAAAAGAGTACACCAATTAAATACTCATCTCCTTACCATGAAAAGAGAGCACACCAATAAAATACTCATCTCCTTAACATGACAAGACCGCACACCAATCAAAGACTCATCTCCTTACCATGAAAAGAGAGCTCACCAATCAAAGACTCATATCCTTACCATAAAAAGAGAGCACACCAATTAAATACTCATCTCCTTACCATGAAAAGAGAGCTCACCAATCAAATACTCATCTCCTTACCATGAAAAGAGCACACCAATTAAATACTCATCTCCTTACCATGAAAAGAGAGCTCACCAATCAAAGACTCATCTCCTTTACCATGAAAAGAGAGCACACCAATCAAATACTCATCTCCTTACCATAAAAAGACAGCACACCAATCAGAGACTCATCTCCTTACCATGAAAAGACAGCACACCAATCAAATACTCATCTCCTTACCATGAAAAGAGAGCACACCAATCAAAGACTCATCTCCTTACCATGAAAAGAGAGCACACCAATCAGAGACTCATCTCCTTACCATGAAAAGAGAGTACACCAATCAGAGACTCATCTCCTTACCATGAAAAGAGAGCACACAATCAAGCTCATCTCCCTTACCATGAAAAGAGAGCTCACCAATCAAAGACTCATCTCCTTACCATGAAAAGAGAGTACACCAATCAAAGACTCATCTCCTTACCATGAAAAGAGAGCACACCAATGAAATACTCATCTCCTTACCATGAAAAGAGAGCACACCAATTAAATACTCATCTCCTTACCATGAAAAGAGAGCACACCAATCAGAGACTCATCTCCTTACCATGAAAAGAAGCACACCAATTAAATACTCATCTCCTTACCATGAAAAGAGAGCACACCAATCAAATACTCATCTCCTTACCATGAAAAGAGAGCACACCAATCAAGACTCATCTCCTTACCATGAAAAGAGAGCACACCAATTAAATACTCATCTCCTTACCATGAAAAGAGAGCACACCAATCAGAGACTCATCTCCTTACCATGAAAAGAGAGCACACCAATCCCATCTCCTTACCATGAAAAGACAGCAAACCAATCATCTCATCTCCTTACCATGAAAAGAGAGCACACCAATTAAATACTCATCTCCTTACCATGAAAGAGAGCAAACCAATCAAATACTCATCTCCTTACCATGAAAAGAGAGTACACCAATCAAATACTCATCTCCTTACCATGAAAAGAGAGCAAACCAATCAAATACTCATCTCCTTACCATGAAAAGAGAGCACACCAATCAGAGACTCATCTCCTTACTATGAAAAGAGAGTACACCAATTATCATCTCCTTACCATGAAAAGAGAGCACACCAATCAGAGACTCATCTCCTTACCATGAAAGAGAGCACACCAATCAGAGACTCATCTCCTTACCATGAAAAGAGAGCACACCAATCAGAGACTCATCTCCTTACCATGAAAAGAGAGCACACCAATTAAAGGCCCATCTCCTTACCATGAAAAGACAGCACACCAATCAGAGACTCATCTCCTTACCATGAAAAGAGAGTACACCAATCAGAATACTCATCTCCTTACCATGAAAAGAGAGCAAACCAATCAAATACTCATCTCCTTACCATGAAAAGAGAGCTCACCAATCAGAGACTCATCTCCTTACCATGAAAAGACAGCACACCAATCAAATACTCATCTCCTTACCATGAAAAGACAGCACACCAATCAGAGACTCATCTCCTTACCATGAAAAGAGAGCTCACCAATCAGAGACTCATCTCCTTACCATGAAAAGAGAGCTCAAATCAGAGACTCATCTCCTTACCATGAAAAGAGAGCTCACCAATCAGAGACTCATCTCCTTACCATGAAAAGAGTACCAATCCTCAACCATGAAAAGAGAGCTCAGAGACTCATCTCCTTACCATGAAAAGAGAGCACACCAATCAGAGACTCATCTCCTTACCATGAAAAGTACACCAATCAGAGACTCATCTCCTTACAATCAGAGACTCATCTCCTTACCATGAAAAGAGAGCACACCAATCAGAGACTCATCTCCCATACCATGAAAAGAGAGCACACCAATCAGAGACTCATCTCCTTACCATGAAAAGAGAGTACACCAATCAGAGACTCATCTCCTTACCATGAAAAGTACACCAATCAGAGACTCATCTCCTTACCATGAAAAGAGAGTACACCAATCAGAGACTCATCTCCTTACCATGAAAAGAGAGTACACCAATCAGAGACTCATCTCCTTACCATGAAAAGAGAGTACACCAATCAGAGACTCATCTCCTTACCATGAAAAGAGTACACCAATCAGAGACTCATCTCCTTACCATGAAAAGAGAGTACACCAATCAGAGACCCATTTCCTTACCATGAAAGAGTACACCAATCATCTCCTTACCATGAGACTCATCTCATTTCCTTACCATGAAAAGACACAATCAGAGACTCATCTCCTTATCACCAATCATCATCCTTACCATGAAAAGAGAGTACACCAATCAGAGACTCATCTCCTTACCATGAAAGAAAACCAATCAGAGACTCATCTCCTTACCATGAAAAGAAGCACACCAATCAGAGACTCATCTCCTTACCATGAAAAGAGAGCACACCAATCAGAATACTCATCTCCTTACCATGAATCAGAGACATGAGAGCACACCAATCAAAGACTCATCTCCTTACCATGAAAAGAGAGCTCACCAATCAAAGACTCATCTCCTTACCATAAAAAGACTCATCTCAGCACACCAATTAAATACTCATCTCCTTACCATGAAAAGAGAGCTCACCAATCAAATACTCATATCCTTACCATGAAAAGACAGCACACCAATTAAATACTCATCTCCTTACCATGAAAAGAGAGCACACCAATTAAATACTCATCTCCTTACCATGAAATGAGAACACACCAATTAAATACTCATCTCAATTAAATAGAACACACCAATTAAATACTCATCTCCTTACCATGAAATGACAGCACACCAATCAAAGACTCATCTCCTTACCATGAAAAGACAGCACACCAATCAGATACTCATCTCCTTACCATGAAATGAAGTACACCAATTAAATACTCATATCCTTACCATGAAAAGAATGCACACCAATTAAAGACTCATCTCCTTACCATGAAATGAGAACACACCAATTAAATACTCATCTCCTTACCATGAAAAGAACACACCAATCAGAGACTCATCTCCTTACCATGAGACTACACCAATCAGAGACTCATCTCCTTACTATGAAAAGACAGCACAAATCAGACTCATCTCCTTAACATGACAAGACCAATCAAAGACTCATCTCCTTAACATGACAAGACCGCACACCAATCAAAGACTCATCTCCTTACCATGAAAAGAGAGCTCACCAATCAAAGACTCATCTCCTTACCATGAAAAGAGAGTACACCAATCAGAGACTCATCTCCTTACCATGAAAAGAGAGCTCACCAATCAAAGACTCATATCCTTACCATAAAAAGAGAGCACACCAATTAAATACTCATCTCCTTACCATGAAAAGAAGAGCTCACCAATCAAATACTCATCTCCTTACCATGAAAAGAGAGCACACCAATTAAATACTCATCTCCTTACCATGAAAAGAGAGCTCACCAATCAAATACTCATCTCCTTACCATGAAAAGAGAGCACACCAATTAAATACTCATCTCCTTACCATAAAAAGACAGCACACCAATCAGAGACTCATCTCCTTACCATGAAAAGACAGCACACCAATCAAATACTCATCTCCTTACCATGAAAAGAGAGCACACCAATCAGAGACTCATCTCTTACATGAAAAAGAGAGTACACCAATCAGAGACTCATATCCTTACCATGAAAAGACAGCACACCAATCAAATACTCATCTCCTTACCATGAAATGAGAGCACACCAATCAGAGACTCATCTCCTTACCATGAAAAGAGAGTACACCAATCAGAGACTCATCTCCTTACCATGAAAAGACAGCACACCAATCAGAGACTCATCTCTTTACTATGAAAAGAGAGTACACAATCAGAGACTCATCTCCTTACTATGAAAAGAGAGTACACCAATCAGAGACTCATCTCCTTACCATGAAAAGAGAGCACACCAATCACAAACTCATCTCCTTACCATGAAATGAGAACACACCAATTAAATACTCATCTCCTTACCATGAAAAGAGAGCACACCAATCAGAGACTCATCTCCTTACCATGAAAAGAGAGCTCACCAATTAAAGGCCCTCCACCTTACCATGACAAGAGAGTACACTAATCAGAGACCCATCTCCTTACCATGAAAAGAGAGCTCACCAATCAGAGACTCATCTCCTTACCATGAAAGACAGCACACCAATCAGACTCATCTCCTTACTATGAAAAGAAAGCACACCAATCAGAGACTCATCTCCTTACCATGAAAAGACAGCACACCAATCAAAGTAGCCACACTCCTTGTGTAGACACTCTAGATTTTACCACCAAAAAAACTATTCTCTCAGCATGCTAAATAGCTCTTGAGATACACGTTGTAATGGTAAAGCACCCATTCAGTAAGTTTCACGTATGTAGGATAAGTTGCAACTGAGCAAACATCAACTACATGTGACCAAAAAGAAAAAAACGTACTTATGGAAAGAAACTTTCCCAAGTTGCGTATATTATATGCTTTGAAAAAGGTTCAGAAATGTTTCCCTCAAGTAAAAAGCATGACATAATTTTAAAGCTTTTTTCAAGGCCTTTCATGTCATATTAGTGTCAATAGTATTTTATTTCATTTTTTAAAACTAAAAAAGTATTTGTTCTAAAAGTTACTTGAAAAAAGAAGAAGTAGGTTTGATAACAATTGTTGAAATCCATCATTTTACTTCTGTTAATGTCAACATTTTTGTTGTTGTATTATTTTAAAGATTTGTTTGATGAAAAACTTTTTTTAGTAAGATAAGAATGACATGTATGTATTTTGGACAACAAGATTCTGTGATGCAGTGAAAAGGAAAGAATTGTAGACCTATTCATTCCTCTGTGGCTTAGCATTGAAATTTTAAGGGTATGACTAGTCCTTGAATCCAGCCACCGTTACTAGCGTTACCTTTATCATGAAATAGAATTCTATGAATGTGAGTGACAAAATGTTTTCATATCCAACGACTTCTGTCTAACAGTGGTGAGTACCAACAGTAATAATAAAAAAAACTATTGCCAAGGTGATACATTATGAAACAGTTTATTCCAATCTTCACATGAACAAATTTTATCAGCCAAATGTCATAATATGTTAGTGAGAAAAACTACACATACAAAGCATTCCATACATATATGTCAAACATGTGGAATGATATTTACTATATATAACATTGTGTATATTATTTACTTCTCATATTATTTATCATAACAACTATAACTGTAACAATGGTTATTCTCCTGACTGTTGAACTGCGTCTTGAGTAACATCAAGGAACAAAATAAAATTGTGAAAAAAAGAAGATAACTTGGAACCGTGGTTACCATAACACCGTTTGGTATTCTCATGATATAGAACAGCGAATCAAAATTTTTTTTATTACAATTTTTTTATGAGTAAAGGAAACATATTTCTTGACAGTTTTTGTGAAGTTAGTTTAGCTCCTCTGCACTTTAAATCTTAAAAAACTTGCTGATTGGAAAAAGTAGTATTTATTAAAAACATGAACCCCTCCTCAAAATGAAAAGTATAAAAACGATATGTCTTGCTCTGTCTCAAAAGACCCCCTACCTACGTTTTCCACAACGTATGTCTCATGAATTATTAGTACGTATAGTATCATTATTCATATCATCATCAATATTATTTTATTATGTTATTGTTACTACTACTATATTAATAACAAAAGAATTCGTCACTTCTCATAAACAGATAAAATAAAAGATCTAAAAAGCAGGAAAATGTGCTCTGAATCAATACTTATGTCGTAAATAGGGGAAGGTAGAGGGCAGGAAATAAAAAATTCAATATGACATTTCAATGCAAAACCCCAAGACTTCTTGGAAGCCATGTTAAGTTGACCGTATGCTTTCAACTATGTAAATGTAATGAAATCAGAGACAGACATGAACACATTGCGCACTATACTGTTTCCATAAGATGCAATTGTACCTCATCATAGACTCACATAAAACATGAATAAAGGAATAAGATGCAACTGTACCTCATCATAGACTCACATAAACATAAAAGCTGAATAAAAAAATGTGCCAAACAAACCCTAAGTAACTCATTGAGTTATTTCCCCTCCCATACATTAGAATTATAGCTGGATTTTGATTCACGGACAGCCTACTCAATGAAATGCACACTTACTTTACACCGCCCTTCATCAGTGCAATGGTGATGCTCATAAATATAATATCATCAAACACACACACACTTATAAACATCAGCCGTAGTAGTTTTAGTTTTAAATCCATACAGTGGAGAATATGCATGCAAATTGCAAAGGTCACATGGTGATAATTTAATGTGTCAAAACTGTGGCAATAAAAGAATTATATGACGTACAAGTACATACGAGATTAAAGTCATTTGATGAATTAGAATAAAGTTAGTTATCTAAGTGCATTACAGTTATGAGGATCTTGACCATTTTGAACACTTGCTTTCTGAACTCTACAGTAGAGAATTAAGGGAGCCAGTAAAAAACCCGTTGAAGTAATTCAAGTCCCAAACTCGGAGTTGTTTGTAGGGTCACCAGGAGTGGAATCATGATTTCTATAGACATACGTGCTTTCCATGCCGCCTTTTCTTTTGCGGAGTCTGACTAGACCTAGCTGGCGTATGACGGGTGTAAGAGATGAAAACAAAAAGGAAACTTTAAATAACTACATGTATCTACAGAAGGAATCAAACAAACACTTAAAAAACCCAAAGTTATAATAAAATGTAGCATGTTACCTTCCATAAGTCTATTAAAGTTAAAGTGTTAACCGTTAGTGTTTCGGCAAAGCTTAAGGTCTGTTGATGGGTCCTATCGTGATGAATTAACAAAATATAAGATTCAGATCCTTAGAGATTTTAATTCCACAAAGTCACACTTTAAAAAGAAGATGGGAACAACGTTTTTAGCGAGAGTCTTACTATAAAGCCATCAAATTTGATCACAGTGATTGTAAAACATGAAAACAGATTTGTCTAAATTGATTGGGGCATGGACGTTTTAGGCTAACAAAATCACAACAATCGTGAGAAGTGATTTTGCTTTCTCTAAAAGAGAGCGGATGGCAGTGTAGCTTAGTTTGTGGATTGCACTGGACTGCCCCAAATTCCACTCCCAGAGCATGAGTTGCCGTCAACCCAGCAGGCAAATGGTTTGCTAGGTCTGTTCCCAATTGGCACACAAGTAAAGACAGTGTTGAAAGCAACAGAAAACAACCCCACTCTACTCAACAAACATCAGGACTCTACCCCAGATTATCCTACGCGCAACACTAACTTTGAATATGGGACTCGGGTTCACTTTAATTTCAGAAAAGAAAAAAATGGCTGCTCCTTTATCTCCTTGTGTATCAAACATGACACAGCTTTATAGACATGCTATGTACATGACACAGCTTTATAGACATGCTATGTACATGACACAGCTTTATAGACATGCTATGTACATGACACAGCTTTATAGACATGCTATGTACATGACACAGCTTTATAGACATGCTATGTACATGACACAGCTTTATAGACATGCTATGTACATGACACAGCTTTATAGACATGCTATGTACATGACACAGCTTTATAGACATGCTATGTACATGACACAGCTTTATAGACATGCTATGTACATGTTTATGAGAGCAATGCGTCGTGTATAGAGCAAGCTGAGGAAACGTGTCGTGTACAAATAGTCATCACTCCATTGTTTGTTTACACACAAACAAATTGTGTAACCATTACAGAATACATACAACTTAACACAAGCATTAAAACCAAAGAAATCACCTCTGATGTAGGGGGACACAAGATGACCTTGATAGCGAAGACCCGAAATCAAGTAAGTCAAGAATACGGCTAAATTTGAAAGATATTGACCAAGCAAATTCTCAATTGAATAAATACTTCAAAGCACATCTGTACAATGATGAATACATTATATGAACATGACAGAACCTTCAATGCGATGAATTTGTTAGAGTAAGGAATACATGTACCTCTTTCTGAAATGTCAACAATAATAAAAAAATGATCTGATGGGACAAACGTTCTTCCCCACTCCCTTCTCTGCTGTAAAAACCCCCAAGGTATCACAAAACAACTGCTATTATGTCAGATTCAAAGTTAATTAACAATCACCCCAGGTTTGTATTTTTAAAGATGAATGCTTTCAATTGATTTATTTCTTTTTCTTCTTCACAATATTACCCCCTACAGAAGTAATGAGAATACACTCAAAAATGCTCAGTGTCTCAAAACTTACGTCAGTCTGAAAAATCTGCAAGGAAATTCTAATACATACGTATGTGAGACATGCCTTGAGAAAGCCACAGACAGTGATTTGAATGGAACCCCCAAGGAAATTCTAATACATACATATGTCAGACATGCCTTAAGAAGGCCACAGACAGTGATTTGAATGGAACCCCAGACAGTGATTTGAATGGAACTCCCAGACAGTGATTTGAATGGAACCCCCAGACAATGATTTGAATGGAACTCCCAAGGAAATTCTAATACATACATATGTCAGACATGCCTTAAGAAGGCCACAGACAGTGATTTGAATGGAACTCCCAAGGAAAGAGAAAAGCGCCTAGGTCGAAAAAGACCCAGAGAATATCTGTTGAAGAGGAGGCCAGGGCAGTCGGCTGGTCATAGGCTGAGGTGAGAAAAGTTTGCACAGAACGCAGTGAGATGGAAGAGTGTCAACGCAGGTCTGTATGTTTCAGACAGATCGAAGAGGAATAAGTCAAGTCAACACATACACGTAATGATTTAGTCTAGTTCAAACATATAGTGTGTGTGTGAAGGAGTTAAGTGTAGTAGCAACATGTAATGTAGTAGATCTGGCCTACGAGGTCAGTTTTTGTCCAGCCCACCATCAGGCAGGGAAAAAACCCATGGAAGACGTGTTTGTAGCGTGCTCGGGACTTGGTCACCAACACAAGCTCGTTGAGATTTACTGAGAAAATTATGAAAGAATATTAAAAGCAAGAATAGGTCAACATGCTATCTGAGCTTAACTGTAATCCTATTTCACGTCATTATGATAATGATGACATCTGGCACACTAAGTAGAGTTCCTTGACGGCTTGCTAACTGTTTTTCCCCCGGGGAACACATTCAGACTTATGATTGCTGTCTTCCCTGAGGAACACAAGCTCAGACCTAGGATTGCTGTCTTCCCTGACGAACACATTCAGACCTAGGATTGCTAACTGTCTTCCTCAAGGAACACATTCAGACCTAGGATTGCTAACTGTCTTCCCCGAGGAACACATTCAGACCTAGGATTGCCAACTGTCTTCCCCGAGGAATACAATCTCAGACCTAGGATTGCCAGGATTTGAACCCAAGATCTTATTATCCACACAATTCCAAATCTATCTGATCACCCAATCAGGAAGCCAGCAATGCCATGAGTAAGACCATCCCTGTCATTGATAATCTTTAAAAAAAAATCCGTTACATACGTGCATTGCTTCAGATCCTTCTGTCTATCTGTTACATACGTGCATTGCTTCAGATCCTTCTATCTATCTGTTACATACCCATATTGCTGTAACTCCTTCTGACAGTAGTAACAGCCTAGTATAATGAGACATGAATTTAAAGAACAAAAACAAATTGAAATAATTAAGCCATGTTAAAAAATGCTTCTATTATTGTGAACACTTGTTTTCAAAATTTATAAAGAAGGGCTTTGGGCAAGACAGATCCCAGTTGAATATCTCAATATAAAATCTGGATAGCTGTATTGACAAGTATTCATTTTATTTTGTATTTGACAAAAGTAGCAAATTGTAATTAAATACAAATGCACACACATTTCAAATCCAACATCTTTAAAAATATTTGCATGAGGCAAAGTGATGATTAACATAAATACAAATTCATTTTGTGGCATTTCAAATCATGAAACAATTTCAATAATAACAAAAAGATGTTCAGGAAGGGTTCAACTAGTATGAATCCAATCTAGTATTATTAGTAGTATGAAAACACAGGATTTCAAAGTCATCAAAGGCATAAGTGTCATGAAGAATGTCAAAGAGCATATATTAAGCACATGATATGCATTGCTATGAAACGCTATACACTAAAGAGCTTTACTTAATATAAGATACCATGGGTTTTTCATGACTTGACAAACAGAAACCTTCACTCAATCTCAAGGTTACAAGAACTGGCTTATGCCTAATTACTTATATAAATGTTCTCTTTCCCTCTCTCTATCGTGTGCGTGCGAGCACGTATGTGTATGCATGGAGGGGCTACTGTTACTTGTCTAATCTGCTCACTGATCTCATAGCTGTGTAGGCCTATTGGGAGGCAAACGATTTTGATTTTCCCCCCAGAGAATATGTGAAGGACCGACTTTGCATACAATATCTGATCAGAGAATGAAAACTGTCACCAATTTGGTCATATCCCAGGGACTCCATGCCTACACACAAACAGACGTACTGATAAATGAACAGATGGAATGAGAAGATAAATAGATAAAAAGGTAATGAGATAAGACATGAATGTACAGGAGATGGATAGGTTGGAAGTGCAGCCCCCAATAAAAACTAGGCACGAAAAGGGCAAGGAATAAATCTGTTAAATTCTAAAAGTAAAAGGCTAGCTGTGCAGGCCCCCGTAAAGTCTGAGCCATTTGCTTTCCAATCAAATGTACATTTAGCTCTCTGAGTGCTACTCCCCCTAAGTTCACAACATTGTTAGACTGAAATAACTTGAACACAAAGTCACAGATCAAAGTTGTACGAGTGTCCTGTCGGTCATGTTTATTCTTGTCAACTTAAAAAAAACGTAACACATTTCGTTTCGTATCAGCAACATAACATTTCGTTTCTACAACACGCAATGATCACGGGAAACCCGCTTATAGTTTCAGTGCTATTCCTGTACCCCTTTGCGGAGGGTAAATCTAAAGCAATCAAACTTCCCTGGTTACTAGTGCGATTTGCCAGTCATTTTTGTTTTCCGTAGCATTTTTTTCACCATTGGGTAATAACAATGTCCTTAAGAAATAGGAAAATGACACACTAACTGTTGTTCTTGTGAATAAAAATTACAACAGATACTCTACAGATACTATATCTCTCTATTCTCTGTTTTAAATCAGTTTTTTACTTTTTCTTGTACTGAAAATCTCCTATTATGTCCTTGGTTCTGTACTGTTGAATTTTTTTTTCCCACTTTAAAAAAAAAAACGACTTGTAGTTAAGGGACCATGGCAATTAAACCATCCGTCCAAAACACAAGGACACACGTTTCTATAAATAGGCAACAAACTTCTGGGGTTCAATTATTCCAATATAAAGCAGGAAGAATATTTTTTTGAAAAGTGCCAAAAAGACCCAGCATTTAAGCTGGTTTCTCTTTTTCTTACGGGTTGGCACTCAGAAAGATGCCACTGTCAAATCTTGACAAGAAGTTAAACTAGACATCAACCCAAGAGCAACAATGATCATTTTCATTTAAGATTCAATCATGGTTAAGTAATTCCTGATCAATTCACCGCCTGGTAGAACAAAACCAGATTATGAACCGTTAAGCAGTCATACAACGCAAGCTACACTGTCTGTAAAAGACATGATCTCATGTATAAACACAACAAATTATTGACGTTTTAAAGGTGATTTTCAAGAGGTAAAAAAAAGAAAGCGCCAGCTCTTTGCCCACATGAACATGACTTACCCATGTGAAAATGATTGTGTACAACGACAGACACGCATCCTCACACGACTCGGCTTTCAAATGTAGAGAGGATGGCGTCTTTCATTTTGAAAGAAAAACCGAACTAGGAGATTAAGAGAGCCATTAAATGTACACCAACAAGCCAAATAAATACTGAAATACAAATGTCACGATGAGAGCATTATGGGAAATTCCATCCAACATTCAAAATCAAGCATACTTCATTTATGCAAAATAACATACAAATTCCTGTACAGTCTTATCACTCGGGCCAATCCAGACGGCAGACAAGGCGAATATCAAGAATACGACTCCTCCGATGAGTGTGACTGGAAAAGAGGAAAAGCAAAAAGAAAGAAAGAAGATTAAGTAATCATTTAAAAACAAACCCTCCACCACATGAGGTATGACATGACTGCTCTAGTAAAATCATAAAAGGACTTGACAAGAAGAAAGAATGCATAGGACGCAAAAAAGCTGAATTGCGATAAGCTAAAAAAAAACAAAAACCAAACGAACAAAAAAGTTTTAAAAATCAACAAAAGGCACCAAAGACCCCCGCTTTTTTAACATTGGGAAGCTCCCATGCTCCATCTAGTTATGATTCCGTGGCAACAAAACCAATAGAAATCTGTATAATAACCATATTAGCAATTGTGTATGTCTATTAGGTCTAGTTTTTGACATTTACAAATCGTGCGAGTTTGTGAAAATCCATTAAAAAGCGCAGCATCAGTTTCTTTGATTTTCTCAAAACATCCAAAATTGGACTCACACAGTTTGAGACTTTCACATTTAAGTTTTATAAGCAATTTTGAAATGATTCTTTTTATAATGATAAGTAATGTTGAACTTGAACTCCTGACCTGTTCGAACTGAAATTCGCTGTGCAATGAACCTGCCCCCAAGTACGGCCAAGCCTGTACAAAATGCATGACCCAGACATCCTCCGATGATGACGCCATAAACATTCTGAAAGAGAAGAAAAATTAAATGTCATTTATTCCTCAAACGTACCAGGTCTTATGGTCATGACAGCTTACGGTATCAACCTGCAACTTAATGTATTTTAAAAGTTTGGAGATAGAAAAACGTCTTTCACACTATGCGCAAGCCTTTTTACAGCCTCCGAAAGCAACTCACTTTGGTCAATTTCCACCTGCAAGGTTCATGTTCTATTCACGGAGACCTGTCTGGGTTCTGGTGAGGTCGTCCACGAAATACAAAGAAATTTACCGATCCAGAAAAGCTCACCTCTATTAGCAATCTCATCTCTGAGTAACTGAAGAATTGAGTTTAGCAAAAGAACTCATCTATACCTGCATCAAACGCAAGTGGCGTCGGTAGCCGACTTGTTAGGCTACTGGAATGGGGATCATCAGGTGTCGCATTCGAATCTTGATGGTGTGTTCCTTGGGAAATACACCTAACACATATTTTCCCCATTCAACCCCTGGTGGCAATGGGTACAAGCACTGGCTTGGGAGTAAAAACCTGTGTCAGAATAGTGTCCTATCAAGGAGGTGATTCATTATCACCTATTCCACCACGCTATTGAAACCGGGATAAGCTCCAGCTCTATGGGCCGTAGTGGCCTTGAAGGAACTACTTACTTTTTTACCCGCACCACACAGAACCATGATAACATTGAAAAAAATACAACTGCAGCCTTTCACTACATTTCGTTGTAATCCTTAGATGATTCTTTCTCTCTCTTTCTCCCTCATTCAACCTTTCTTTCTCTTTCTCCCACTTTCCCTCACTCTCGTTATCATCATCAGAAACTATGAGTGAAAAAAACATGTAAGTAAGTCCCATACTCAGAGATGGGAGTATGGTGTCCAGGAGTAGAGTCTAGGCATACAACATCATGCGGCAGTTTGCCATGTTTTGTGTCCACACCGCCTTTACTTTCACTAAGTCTGAATAGACAGAGCTATCCATTCAATGCTGGGGCAAGATGAGGGCCAGGATAATTTGGCAGGACTCTGGGAATTGAACTCTGGCCTCCTGCGTGGCAGTCAGACACTCTACCGACTGCGCTACTTCCATGTAGAAACTTTTTAAATTCTAGGGATAGTACAATAGTGACCGCCTAAATGCCCGCCGCCTTGATGCCCGCAATCTCATTGGAACCAAATTTTTTCTATATAAATTACTTCTTTAAATATCAAGATTTTTATCTCAACGGCAACTGCAGGTATCATTTTCTCCAAATTATTATAAAATATGTTTGTAATTGATTAAAAATTCTTTCTTTTTATCTTACATAATGTAATCCCCTCGCTTATATAGATTTTATGGCCGTCAACAATCTGCCGTGCGTTGTACAGCACAGCCTGTGTTCCACTGGATCACTGGTTTACCACCGGGCAATTAAAATTGAAGTCTTTTGGACTCCGCCCACGGCTCTTTCTTGATGTCATAGGTCGCATGCAATCATCTGACCTTTTTAATAGACCGGGCACACATCGTGATCGAGGAACAAGGTGTGAACAGTTTTATTGCCCCCTGTCTTGCATTGGCCGTATCCATTGTGCCTTCGGGTCTTCGTGGCGAGCGATGGTCAACCTGCCCGCGTGCTCACCGCCCCAGTGCTAAATAGTTTCAAGGTGTCCCTATTTCTCGCATTTATTTTTCGTAAATGTTGAATTTCTGCATCATATTGGATGAACTCCCTTGGTGATCACCCCCTCCCCACTCCCAAAATTGTTGACCCTGACCTACTTTTGCCTAAATGCCCGTTTTCTCTGCTTCCCAAGCATAGGGCATTTAGGCGGTCACTCTTTTTTCTTCTGCCTTTTTAGCTTGCTGGGAAGCATAGGCCATCAACAAATAATCTCCAATCACTTCTCTCCTGGACCAGCCTCTCCATACACTTCCATGTTTGCCTCCTTTTCTTCATCTCTCCCTCCAGTTCTCTTCTCCGTGTAGCCCTTGGCCGACCCCTCGATCTTTTACCCTGTGGGTTCCATGTAAGGCTCTGTCTTGTTATTGTGTTGGGGTCCTTTCTAAGTGTGTGGCCTATCCACCTCCATTTCTTTCGTTTTAAATCTTTTTCAGCTGATATTTTGTCTAGTTCTTTCCCATAGACTTGTTTGAGATAACTTCAGGCCAGAATATTTTGACAATTCTCCTCAGACATCTATTTATGAATGATTGTATTTTTTGTAGGGTAGTTTTTGTGGTTCTCCATGTTTCTGAGCCATATGTTAGCACTGATTGACATTTGAGTTGAATATTCTAAGTTTGATTCTTTCTGGTAAACTCTTGCTGGACCATACCTTGTTAAGGCCTAAAAATGCTTGTCGTGCCTTCTGTATCCTGGTTTTGAATCTTCTTCCACACCTCCCAATAGGCGGTCACTACTGTACTTAAATCAGTCTGTACATAGTAGATGGTTTATAATATATAAAAACGAGCAGACAAAATAAATGCAGGGAACAATCTTATTCAACAATAAAAAACACAAATCAACTTACTTCACGTGCGGCTAAAATTATTGTTGCTAGTTGAGATCTATCCCCCATTCGGCAAGAAAGGTCAAGGTTAGAGCCTGGAGGAAGATGGCCGACAAAATGCCGGAGAAGAGACGACGGCCAGGAGTTCGTATAATTCCAGTTTCAATGTCTTGAGTCGGAGTCTTCTGTTTCTCCATCTAAATAAAAATATGAGATCAAACAAAAATTAATTGGCAAACCTGTCCATAACAGTAAGCCAGCTTTATCGATGAAACGGCTTTGGCTTATTTCCAAGTTCCATGCAGTGTTGGATAACTTCTTTACTAGACCAGCAACAAAAAAGTTGCCAATATGATGAAAGAACAAACACATCTGCCTCAAAAACAAAAATTTCCCAAATTGATAACAACATGAAAACGGCTGTAATTGTTTTGCTGATTCACCTCATCGTCTCTCTTCTTCAGGTCGGCCTGGACTTCCTCGTATTCCTCTTGGCCTTCATCTGGTGACATGGTCCAGCCTAGAACAAAGAAGAAAAAGTAGATTGCAAAGATCAAGGAAGAAAAAGAATGTCTTTTGCCCTGCCCACATTTATCATAATAAATATTTCATAATTCATTTGCACCCTGACCCCACCACTCCCAATGCAAACAGCCCCCGCCCTCTTTTCCATTCAATGCAAACAGCCCCGCCCTCTTTTCCATTCCAATGCAAACAGCCCCCCTCTTTTCCATTCCAATGCAAACAGCCCCCCCCTCTCTTTTCCACCCCAATGCAAACAACCCCCGCCCTCTTTTCCATTCCAATGCAAGCCCCACCCTCTTTTCCATTCCAATGCAAACAGCCCCCACCCTAAGGAATAGAGCCTTGGTTATTCTAGGTATACGGCCTTGGTTATTCTAGGTATACGGCCTTGGTTATTCTAGGTATACGGCCTTGGTTATTCTAGGTATACGGCCTTGATTGTTCTAGGTATACGGCCTTGGTTGTTCTAGGTATACGGCCTTGGTTATTCTAGGTAGACTGCCTTGGTTATTCTAGGTATACGGCCTTGGTTATTCTAGGTATACGGCCTTGGTTTTTCTAGGTATACGGCCTTGGTTTTTCTAGGTATATGGCCTTGGTTGTTCTAGGTAGACGGCCTTGGTTATTCTAGGTAGACGGCCTTGGTTGTTCTAGGTATACGGCCTTGGTTATTCTAGGTACACGGCCTTGGTTATTCTAGGTAGACTGCCTTGGTTATTCTAGGTATACGGCCTTGGTTATTCTAGGTACACGGCCTTGGTTATTCTAGGTACACGGCCTTGGTTATTCTAGGTAGACGGCCTTGGTTATTCTAGGTAGACGGCCTTGGTTATTCTAGGTACACGGCCTTGGTTATTCTAGGTATACGGCCTTGGTTATTCTAGGTATACGGCCTTGGTTATTCTAGGTATACGAGAGAGAGAGAGAGAGAGAGAGAGAGAGAGAGAGAGAGAGAGAGAGAGAGAGAGAGAGAGAGAGAGAGAGAGAGAGAGAGAGAGAGAGAGAAAGAAAGAGAGACAGAGAGAGAGAAAGAGAGAGAGAGACAGAGTGAGAGAGAGAGACAGAGTGAGAGAGAGAGTGAGAGAGAGAGAGAGAGAGAGAGAGAGAGAGAGAGAGAGAGAGAGAGAGAGAGAGAGAGAGAGAGAGAGAGAGAGAGAGAGAGAGAGAGAGAGAGAGGAGAGAGAGAAAGAGAGAGAGAGAGAGAGAGAGACAGAGAGAGATTGATTTCCACAACAGTTGCATACCTTCCCGTAACATCTTGATGCCAAAGATTGCAAA
This sequence comes from Doris montereyensis, assembly GCA_037039925.1. Taxonomy (NCBI): domain Eukaryota; kingdom Metazoa; phylum Mollusca; class Gastropoda; order Nudibranchia; family Dorididae; genus Doris; species Doris montereyensis. Next base: position 244,203 of record JAXRKP010000030.1, on the reverse strand, counting down.
CAGAGCAGATGATGCGTAATATGTAAAAGCTTTCGGAATGACAGTGGTAGCATACCCAACAAGAGCTGTGGAAACAAAATCATGTTAGATGTTGAGAAATTTCACAAAAAGTGGTCAGACTTTTTATGATTTAACTCTTATGACCACAAATGTAGTGTGAACTGCTACAAGAAATAAAATTGCAACAAACATTAACCTTGTCAAAAAACAAAAAATAAAACCCCATCACAACCTCCATACTAATAAATCATTTCTATAGCGCACTAAGTCCATCACATCTGATTATGCTTTAAGGCACTAGACATGGATGGGGAGGAAGAGAAAGAAAACTGGTCTAAGAGGTGGAAGTATGAAGCTCTAAATACTTTTGTCATTCGTCTTGAGTTTTCTTTTGAAAGAGTGGTATGAGGGATATTATCTTGTGCTTGATGAGAAAAAGCGCTGAAAAAACATTCACCTTCATATCACCCCCCCCCCCCCCACCAATATGTGTCACTGAGAAGGCAAACATGTCGATGAGACGGCAAATGCATTCATAATACATGTATAACAAATGTTCCATACCAGATAAAACTGTCATGAAAAAGAGGGCGGCCAGTGCACCAATAAGAACGGTAAGTCTGGAGTGTTTCATCGCCATGATGGCCGCAATGAAGAAGGTCTTGTCACCGAGCTCTGAGACGATGATGACAGAAAGGGAGGCAACAAAGGCATGAGTGAGTCCTGACCCACCCGTGTCAAGTTTCACTGCCGTCACCTCAGAGTCTTTATGGACATGACTTTGTGACTGGAAAATAATGACAATAATATTAATGATGCAGATGATGATGATACAGCAACAACAACAAAAAATACTACTTCTACTATGTATATGTATTGCTAGCACTACTGCTACTTTTATTAGTGATGCAGGAAAGAATGCATGATAATAACTATAACAATAACCATACTATAAAGGAACTATGGTTGATTGCGTAATCATTATAAGTATAAGGCTTTTAAACCAGACCTCCATGAATTCTACAAACGTTTAGATAAAACACGTACGTGAATTCTACAAACGTTTAGAAAAAACATGTACGTGAATTCTACAAGTGTAAACGTTTAGATAGAACAAACACATGAATTCTACAAACGTTTAGATAAAACTCACATGAATTCTACAAACGTTTAGATAAAACATGTACGTGAATTCTACAAACGTTTAGATAAAACACAGACATGAATTCTACAAACCTTTAGATAAAACATGTACATGAATTCTACAAACGTTTAGATAAAACACGTACGTGAATTCTAGAAACGTTTAGATAAAACACAGACATGAATTCTAGAAACGTTTAGATAAAACACGTACGTGAATTCTACAAACGTTTAGATAAAACACGTACGTGAATTCTACAAACGTTTAGAAAAAACATGTACGTGAATTCTATAAACGTTTAGATAAAACACAGACATGAATTCTACAAACGTTTAGATAAAACATGTACATAAATTCTACAAATGTTTAGATAAAACATGTACATGAATTCTACAAATGTTTAGATAAAACATGTACATGAATTCTACAAATGTTTAGATAAAACATGTACATGAATTCTACAAACCTTTATATAAAACATGTACATGAATTCTACAAATGTTTAGATAAAACACGTACATGAATTCTACAAACGTTTAGATAAAACACAGACATGAATTCTACAAATGTTTAGATAAAACACAGACATGAATTCAACAAATGTTTAGATAAAACATGTACATGAATTCTACAAATTTTTAGATAAAACATGTACATGAATTCTACAAACGTTTAGATAAAACATGTACATGAATTCTACAAATGTTTAGATAAAACATGTACATGAATTCTACAAACCTTTAGATAAAACATGTACATGAATTCTACAAACCTTTATATAAAACATGTACATGAATTCTACAAACCTTTATATAAAACATGTACATGAATTCTACAAATGTTTAGATAAAACACGTACGTGAATTCTACAAACCTTTAGATAAAACATGTACATGAATTCTACAAACGTTTAGATAAAACATGTACATGAATTCTACAAACCTTTAGATAAAACATGTACATGAATTCTACAAACTTTTAGATAAAACACGTACGTGAATTCTACAAATGTTTAGATAAAACACGTACATGAATTCTACAAACGTTTAGATAAAACACAGACATGAATTCTACAAATGTTTAGATAAAACACAGACATGAATTCTACAAATGTTTAGATAAAACACAGACATGAATTCTACAAATGTTTAGATAAAACACAGACATGAATTCTACGAATGTTTAGATAAAACACAGACATGAATTCTACAAATGTTTAGATAAAACACGTACATGAAGTCTACGAATGTTTAGATAAAACACGTACAGAAAATGACATGGGCATAGTCAACAACACTAGGAACCTTATTTCATATACATAAAAACTTTTGTTGATTAGAATTGAACATGTCAACTTAAGAAAACTTCTTACAACTTATCTCAACCCGAGGGAAATTAAAAACAAGTTTGAATTTGTCTTCAATTGACTGTAGGCGAGCATCAATGGGTAGATTTGCGAGTGTGTGTGTGAGTGAGTGAGAGAGAGAGTGAGAGAGAGTGAGTGAGAGAGAGAGAGAGAGAGAGAGAGAGAGAGAGAGAGAGAGAGAGAGAGAGAGAGAGAGAGAGAGAGAGAGAGAGAGAGAGAGAGAGAGAGAGAGAGAGAGAGAGAGAGAGAGAGAGAGAGAGAGAGAGAGAGAGAGAGAGAGAGAGAGAGAGAGAGAGACATACACAGATGTCAAAAAACAAAGAGAAAGAAATCATGTTTAGAAAAGTGAAGGGAACAACTTCTTACTTTGTCGGATTCAAGAGCTGCTTGGCCGCCAAGTTCATTTTCTGATCTCTCTGGTTCTTTGACGGCCTTGTTGTCTGTATCAACGGCAAGAAGATGCCGCCTGGGACTCAAGAAGTCTCCACCGAATCAGCCCCTACGTTGTACTCGTAAGACTGTCGGAGATCTTCACTTCTTGCAGCAACGACAAGGACACAGATTGCAGTCAAGACTTTCATGGTTTTTATATTTAGCATCATAACTGTCATTCAGTTTTAAACCTATTGAGGTCAATGATTCAAATATTTGTGTCTGTGTAAAGGTCCAAAGTTTCTATCACTAGAACCAGCTCCAAGGTGTAAAATTGATTTCAGTTTGTAGCTCTGCTTCTAGAAGCTTTGCTATTAGTCCATGTCTATGGAGAATTTCCTTTATATCTGAAACAATAATAAGATTGCATCAAGTAAAATCAAATGTATTTCAAAACAAGGATGAAAAAAATCTTAATCCAGATGTTTGGAAACCTATGAAAATATATAAAACAGAAAAGAACAGAGTAGAAGAAAAAGTGGACATCTTTAAAATTGTGATACAACACAGGAAGACTGAAAAATATGAAGAGCTTAACATACATGTAAGAATCATGAATAAGATTCTAGATCAACAAAATGTAGGCTAAAAGAGTAGAGATAGGTAATATCATTACTGATTAAATTTATATTATCTATGACCATTTTCTCATTCCTGAAATAAATAAAATGCCTTGTGAGATAAAACTTCACTCCTGTACTGTTTGAGAGATTGACAGCCCTTGGTGGAATAATATTATATATGTTATTTACTGGCATCCAGGAATATTGAAGCCACATTCTAACGTCCAAGGATTCACTTTCAGATTCATTGTTGAGGTCAGATGTCATTCGGATTCATGAAAAAACCATTTTCTAATTTTTATAATGTTTGATCAATTACATTTCCAGAAATATATAATTCCTCTACACATATTGGCGGTGGTAGGGACAAGGGTCACCTTTTCTATGTATATATGGCAGGTTTCACAAAAATGGGACCCAATGATAACTTGAACTCTTCAATTAATCTTTCTCAAAGTCTAATTAATGAATCTTCTTAACATTTGGTCCATGTATAGCTTTGTCATCGCAGATATATAAAAAACATAATATTGTGAAATTTGCTTTCAATTTGTGTGTTTTGTGAATATTTTTTGGGTGTGAACGTCAGCAATTGAGACTGATGGCATTTCCCTCTTTTTACGTACGGGGGGAAAAAGAACCATTGTCGTCAAAAGCGCTTTCTTTTCGGTGAGGGTTTTGTTGCTGGTGCATTTCTCTCTCTCTCTCTCTCTATATTGGCAAATATCGGCCTATACGAATCGCATCCTCACTCGTAATATATAAGTCGTGAAGTTTACCGTACCGGTTTCAGCAGAATGGTACACACGATAAACCCGTACTAAGGATAGCATAAATACGTAGGCTACATACAATCACAGAATTTTACAAAAAACGGGACAAAAAAGCATCGGTTTTCATCCATCCACTCGATCCGGAATGCGCGAGTCCTCTGATCAACGGTAAGGCACTGGCCATGGACTCCACGCCCGAGGTGTCAGGAAATACAAACACAGACTTCACATCTTATTGAGAACTAGGGAAAAGTCAGGGAACTCTCCAAACCAGATGCCCAAGCGTTACGTCACTAAATAAATGCCAGGAAACCTCGGTTGACGGACCCATGCAGTTCGCGTAACATTGCGTCACTGGCATTGGACCTAGAATTTTCACAGTTATGCCCCATTGACTGTAAAACATGATTTTTAAAAGCTAATTTACTCGCCTCACAATCCTTTGCTATCTCTTAAAGTCACATATCTGGAATCCTCAGGTTCTAAGCTTTAAAATGGTGTATAACACTTGTAAGAAATATAACATATGTACATTTTGACAAAAGAGGGAAATGGGGATGAACCATTTTGTGAAACCTGCCGTATATCTGTGGTAGTATAGAGAGCGGTCAGCCCTACACATCAACAATGGTAAGGAAAGGTGTCACATTTAATTACGCAGACCTGCTGAAACTAAAAAATCTCCAACATATACTCCTTTGTAAACTTACTATTACTACTACAGCTACTAGCCTACACCTCTAAACTTTCTTTTTCCGCTGTGATTATTCTCAGCCCGGGTAAGAATAAGCGGGGCATTATTCTCAGCCGGGTGTATTCTCATACTTCCAGTTTATTTCATTCGGATTCGATTTTGTTGTTTCGTTTTGTTCCTATTGTCATCCGATTTTTGCCTACTACTAGACTATCATGTGGGTTTTTCGCCTTCCATTGTCTTTCCACCTGAACCTTTGTTGTGGCAAGACGTGTGCGATCAGTCAATTGAAATTGAAAACAATGGCGATTAACGTGCAGGATACATTTCTCTCTCTCTCCCTCTCTCTCCGCAGTGTCGAGCTTGCTATGACGTATGAGTATGAGTCGACACAATTAGATCTATTATTATTATTAGAATATTTAGGTTGTCCAAACCGCCCGTAAACCCAGTGCGTCGACAGGCGAGGCATGCGATATCGCTATTTTCAACGTAATTCACCCCTCTCCCTCTATGCATTGTAAATGAAGTACCGTAACATAACAATAACAGACACCAGCTAACAGTTCCATTCAAGCCCTTTCCAACCGTGTTATAACTATAACCAATAGGGTTGATTGAAGCTGAAGTATTTTTCCTCCCAGAAACAATAAAATTGCAACTGATATGATAGTCTGATCCATTGGATTTGGATAGAAATTGTCATCCTGCGCAGTTTGATACCAAATTTGTTTATGACATGTAACTGTAAGTGTAAGATAATTTTGGACGAAATACTTACTAAGTAGTAGTAGTACCCTACTACTGTAGGAAGGAGAGGGAGGCCAGCACAACTGACCCAGTTACAGTTACACATCAATTAATGGAAAGGTCAGTTTCTCCTCTTCAGATCAACCACAATTAGAAGTGAGTTCTACGTAGTTCTAGTATTATTATTATAGTAGTACTAGTAGTAGTAGACCTCCCACGATGTGAGTGACGTGCCTTGAGGCGAGGCTGGCTCAGTCACCCGTGAAGATGAGTTTTGTACTGACTACTGACTGACTCAATTACTATACTATTAGTATTACTACTACTAGTTACTAGTATTACTTCATGTATGAGTACTATTAGGTTGTCCAAACCGCCCGTAAACCCGGGGAGGGGGAGACAAAAAGAACAAAAACAAACCCAGATCAGGCTATACTATTAATAATAGTATTGATTAGATGTCTAATATAGTAATAAGGAAAGAAAACTAAACAAAAACGGAGGACACCATGACGTCATTGTCAAGAAAACCAGGAAACCATGACGTGAATTATTGTGAATAAACATAAATAAAACACCTCCACTTAAATAAGGCCAAAACAAAAAAACAGCAAAACATAAATAAAACTACTACTTTGTACTGACGACATAAACAAAAACGAAAGAAAACAATAAGGAAACCATGAAATTATTGCAATGCACTTACCAAAACAAAAACAGCATAAACATAAATAAAAACACCTCCACTTAAATAAGGCACCGCATAAGAAAAAAAAGTCAGGGGCTGTAATGCTAAAATATCATTATACTATAGGTCTCTCTAGATTTAGTCCAGATCTACTAAATAAAAATAAGTATCTACATAAAAGTATGTAATATAATATGTTGCCCGGTTGAGAATAATATCTTTATTCTCAGCCCGAGTTGTTCTTTTTCCCCCAAAAAAAAAAACCGAACCACAACTTTCAATCACACCATTTCAAAACAATCCTCTTTATTGGGGAGCCCGACAACAGAGAACTCATTCCGAATAGTTTAATTAAAATAAGAATGTTGACAGATCTATTGGATCTAAAATCTAGATTTAGATTTATATGAGTATACTAAATATACTTTAATGTTTTCAATAAACGTAATTGACCGGTGTATAGATCTAGATCTAGCTCCAGATCTAGAGCTTAGAAGTAGATCTATACACCTGACGGCACTGTTGATTGAAACAACACCCCAATGACTGCAAGCAACGGCATGAACAATACAATTTTCAGTAATCCCGAGAGAACTTCCTTGATTAATTACAAGTATCTCTACAAGAAATATGACAAAAACTTTGATGACAGCAACACAACAAAACTAGGTTGATTAATGTCGACTTTCATCAAATTATCACCTTTGTCTCAGGTAAACATGATATTGACATGAGACGTGTCAATGCAAAAGATTTTGTTCTGTGAATGAATCAATGCATGGCATAATGTTTGACTGGAAGTGACGTCCCTTGTTGTTGCAAACACGTCTCCACCCTAAAGTATAGTGTCATGAGGTCGAGGTCGGGAGGGGAGAGAGAGGGAGAGGGAGAGGGGGAAGAGGAGAAAGAGGGAGAGGGAGAGCATAAGAGAAAAGTCAGGGAGAGGGAGTAATGCTAAGAAAGAAAGAGAGAGAGAGGAGAGGGGCAAGAGAGAGAGAGAGAGACAGACAGACAGACAGACACAGAGACAGAGAGAGACAGACAGAGAGAGGGACAGGGAGAGAGAGAAGAGATCTAGAGAGAAGAGAGAGAGAGAATATCGCCGTATATGCAAACCATATGACATCGAAGCCTGTCAGCCTACTTACCAAGTGAAACACGTCTCAGTAGGTGTACAACACACACTGCACATCGATTTTCACCCCCTCCCCTCAGCAGATTCCAACAACACTTGGTGGTGATGAGAATGAGACCTCACGTCAAGGATAGTGGGGGGGGGGGGTCTCCTGAGGACGGCATTTTTACACAAATCAGACAAATCTCGTTTTCCTTCACATTGTACCAAATGGGTACTGATTTTAATCACCACAAAGTACTCTACACGAAACAATACCGGTACTGTGGTTCATGTTAGGTACATGGTACGCATTTCGACAATACTGGGACAGTGGTGCATGTTAGGTACATGGTACGCATTTTGACAATACTGGGACAGTGGTGCATGTTAGGTACATGTTATACTTTTTGACAGTACTGGTAATGTGGGGCATGTTACGTACATGTTATACATTTTGACAGTACTGGTACTGTGGTGCATGTCACATACATGGTACGCGTTTTGACAGTACTGGTACTGTGGTGCATGTCACATACATGGTACGCGTTTTGACAGTACTGGCACTGTGGTGCATGTCACATACATGGTACGCGTTTTGACAGTACTGGTACAGTGGTGCATGTCACATACATGGTACGCGTTTTGACAGTACTGGTACAGTGGTGCATGTTACCTACAGGGTACACATTTAGACAACACTGGTACAGTGGTGCATGTTACCTACAGGGTACACATTTAGACAACACTGGTAATGTGGTGCATGTTACCTACAGGGTACACATTTAGACAATACTGGTAATGTGGTGCATGTCACGTACATGGTACGGATTGTACTACTACTGTAGTGCATGTCACGTACATGGTACGGATTGTACTACTACTTGTGGTGCATGTCACGTACATGGTACGGATTGTACTGCTACTGTAGTGCATGTCACGTACGTGGTACGCATTTTTATGAATGGTATGACGTCAAATTTTCTGGATTTTTGTAAGACAGCAGACCAAACTAACTATTTCCCAACGCAATTTAGGGCACAGGCAAGCAGGCCTAGTCTAACCAGGTGTGAACATTGCTTTTTATTTAGGTGTCTTTGGTGTGTTAAACCTAGTCTAACCAGGTGTGAACACTGCTTTTTATTTAGGTGTCTTTGGTGTGTTAAACCTAGTCCAACCAGGTGTGAACATTGCTTTTTATTTAGGTGTCTTTGGTGTGTTAAACTTCGTCCAACCAGGTGTGAACATTACTTTTTATTTAGGTGTCTTTGGTGTGTTAAACCTAGTTCAACCAGGTGTGAACATTGCTTTTTATTTAGGTGTCTTTGGTGTGTTAAACCTAGTCTAACCAGGTGTGAACATTGCTTTTTATTTAGGTGTCTTTGGTGTGTTAAACATAGTCTAACCAGGTGTGAACATTGCTTTTTATTTAGGTGTCTTTGGTGTGTTAAACATAGTCTAACCAGGTGTGAACATTGCTTTTGAACATTGCTTTTTTAGGTGTCTTTGGTGTGTTAAACTTCGTCCAACCAGGTGTGAACATTGCTTTTTATTTAGGTGTCTTTGGTGTGTTAAACCTAGTCCAACCAGGTGTGAACATTGCTTTTTATTTAGGTGTCTTTGGTGTGTTAAACCTAGTCTAACCAGGTGTGAACATTGCTTTTTATTTAGGTGTCTTT